>PVJC01008477.1:20003-48523 GCA_004026665.1 Murina feae
CCAGCGGGACAAGCAAAAAGAAAAAAGAAAAGAAGAAAAAAGAAAAAGGATCAAAAAGTATGAAGATAGTGTAAGGAGTCTCTGGGACAACTTCAAGCGCACAAACATCAGAATTATAGGGGTGCCAGAAGAAGAGAAAGAGCAAGATATTGAAAACCTATTTGAAGAAATAATGACAGAAAACTTCCCTCATCTGGTGTAAGAAATAGACTTCCAAGTCCAGGAAGCGCAGAGAACTCCAAACAAAAGGAACCAAAGGAGGACCACACCAAGATATATCATAATTAAAATGCCAAGAGCAAAAGACAAAGAGAGAATCTTAAAAGCTGCAAGAGAAAAGCAGTTAGTTACCTACAAGGGGGCACCCATACGACTGTCAGCTGATTTCTCAACAGAAACTTTGCAGGCCAGAAGGGAGTGGCAAGAAATATTCAATGTGATGAAGAGCAAGAACCTACAGCCAAAATTACTTTACCCAGCAAAGCTATCGTTCAGAATTGAGTGTCGGATAAAGAGCTTCACAGACAAGAAAAAGCTAAAAGAGTTCATCACCACCCAACCAGTATTATATGACATGCTGAAAGGTATCCTTTGAGAATGAGGAAGAAGAAAAAGGAAAGTAAAAATTATGAACAACAAATATATACCAACGAATGAATCTAAGAATCAAGTGAATAAAAAATCTGATAAACAGAATAAACTGGTGAATGGAATAGAATCAGAGGCATAGAATGGAGTGGATGGACAATTTTCGGGGGTTAAGGGTGTTGGGGGTGCGTGAAGAGAATGGACAATAATTGTACACCTATGGATGAGGACAGTGGGGGGGCAGGGACAGAAGTTGGGGTGGGGAGGGGAGGAGGGGAGAAATGGGGGGAAAAAGAGGAACAACTGTAATAATCTGAACAATAAAGATAAATTTTAAAAAATGAGGTAAGAATACCACAGTCAGAATCAGCAAGGTCTTCTAAGGGGGCAAGGATAAAAGACATGGCTAGGTTAGGTCCCCCAGTTAACTGGAGCTCCTTAAGAAGAGGACCATAAGCAGTGAATTTAGGCTTAAAATAAATGAGAGTGTGGATGCACAGGAATGAAGGAAAAGAGAAAAACCTAGTTCTGGCCCCTGTCATGCATAATTATCACAGGCTTTCTGTAGGGCCAGGCGAAACTGGGCTGGGCAAGGGTAGAAAGATGGAGGCCATCCCAGTCTGGGCTTGATCAGCTCTACCAGCCTTAAAAACTCCCTGAAGAAAGAGGAACTGCATGAGGCTTCCTAACAGGAGTTGGGGCAATGGATGGCATCCAAAGAAAAAGGCAGGGAAGAGGCTGGTTTGTCTCAGTGGATAGAGCATTGGTCTGCAGATTGAGGGGTTCCAGGTTCGATTCCAGTGAAGGGCACATGCCAGGATTGCAAGGGTGTGCAGGAGGCAGCCAATCAATGATTCTCTCTCATTATTGATGTTTCTCTCTCTCTCTCTCCCTTCCTCTCTGAAATATATTTTTTTAATTTTTTTTTTTTAAAGAAAAGCAAGGAAGAAAACATGTAAATAAGGAGGCTAAGCATGGAGAAAAAAAAGTAAAAAGATTTCTGTAAATCTGGCATAAATAAATAACTTTAGCATTGACTTTGCTCTAGATCAAGAATGGAACAAATAGAAGTAATGTGACCAACTCTTGAGTTGTTCACTTAAAAGCAAACAGTGCAATCTCCTATGTCCCCTTTTCCTACTAGATATAATACAAAAACGACGGCTAGAGCTGGAGCAGTCATGTTGCACCATGAGGTGGAAGCAGAGTATTGGATAATGGTGGAGCAGTAAGACAGAAAGTGTTGCTGCTATGCCTAGACAGCTGTAAAGGAGGAATACACTATTATCTTCCTTGAAAAAAGGAGTGAATGGAGTAGAGATCACAGATCTCTCTGAAAAATGCTCACAAACCCTCAACCCCTTTCATGCCCAGCCTGTACTCACTTCAGTATCCCGTCAGTACAGCCTGAGAGTGTCACATCATTGGGATTCAAATCTTGTAACCTGGCAAAGGAAGAAGAAGCCACTACCCATCAGAAACAGTGCCAGGAACATAATCACTACCCCTCCCAACGTCCCAAAATAGACACCCCACCTCTGCACTTTTAATGGGGTAACCCCTCACGAAGGGGTATGAGCTAGGCTGAATACTTCAGAGAAGTTTCTTGCACTGGAAGGCAACAGACATAAGAGGAAGAGCTGGGGAGGGTCCCACACTTGTCAGGGTAGAGATTACATCTGGATCACTATCTTCTGACACTGGGCAATGAGAATGAGCACGCTTACGTGTTACACGTCCTTCTTAGGAGAACGCCAACAAAGAGGCACTTAGAATTCACGTTCTGCCAGAAAAGCTGTTTGGCCTTATTTACCAGTTTCTCATTTATAGCTTGGCCAAAGACAATGACCCTGTCTACCTGTAAGATAAAAGGGGAGGGGCTGAGACCAGGGAACAAAGGAACGGAAGACAGGCCAAAGCGCTAAGGACATCAAGAGATCTCTGCGCACCAGGGGAATTAGGAGAATTCTGAGCACAAAAGAAAACTGCTTCTCCCGAGATCACTTAGGACCAGGCAGCCATGATACACCCTGCCTTGGAGGGCATCAAAGAGGAGGTTGGCGTAGGGGCCGTGGTGTGGGTAGCTGGCTCAGTCAGGTCCCAAGAGCTGACTGCCAAATATTTAAGAATTTTGTGAGCCAGCTGTGAAACATGGCCATTATTAAATATTCAACTGTATGAACTTACAATTAAGTAAATTCTATTAAAAACAAAGGTAATAAATAAAAACATATCACTTCCTAATTATTTTATTACATCTTACCATTATGTACTCTTGATCTTACTTACACGTACCTCATTTGTACTGTGGAAAATTACCCAATAATGTGATACTTACCATCTCTTCCCAAGTCGGAGTTCACTGATATCTTGAAATCAGGTATGGAAGGAGAATTTACACCATGGAAATTAGCAAATGCTACTAACCAAGACTTATTTTCTCAGATCGTTGGTTGCTATATATTACCGGCATACCACTGGTTAGGGAGTTGCAGCAGCAGGGAGCTGATCTGGGTATTGCACTTAGTTTGAAAGGTAGCTTTGAGGAGTGAAATACATCAGTTGTGGAGGAAAATGTGGGGGAAGGAAAGGTTTCTCAGAGACTGGGCAGTACTCACAGGAACCCTCTGCACAGCCAGAGACACCAGGTATTTCCCAAGAGTATGCAGGGGCCATTCACATCCTCCATCTAACTCCTGAAGAAAAAAGGCTCATGTTACGTGGTTGCCTGGGAGCTGATCAGTAAGCAACAAACACCATAGTCTGCTTAGGAAATCTTCCGAACTGCACATACAAGCCTTTCTCGACTTTGCAGGCTGTTCCCAGGCCTGTGGCCATTCACATATTTTGCAGAGCAGGGGTGGGTGGCTGACCTGGACTTGAGCCTGGAGGTCGAGGGCAGTCTTCAGGATCCCATCTTCTGCCTTAATCACTGCAGGCTTCAGACCACCATTTCCGCACAGCAGGAGATCTGCATGCTCTGCCCGCGCAATCATCATGCTCATCAATAGCAACACATAGTTCAAGGGGGGCTGATGGGACAAGCGTCAGGGTGAAAGAAGGCTCCCCTACTTTTAAACTTACTCCTGTCTATCCAGCCCTGAAGGCCAAACACATCCACTGCTTGGGGAAAGACACAAATCCCCAGGTTAGGAGGGGACCTTCAGCAGCCCTCAAGAAGAGCTGCCCAGGAAGAAAGAGGAGAGAGGCCAGGATCCCTGCCCAGAACCAGTACTCAGATGTAGGAAGGTAGAAGTTAATATTTTGGTGGCAGAAATTTAGAAAAGATTATGTACCAGCTAATTGTGAAATGTTAGTATTATAATCCATGAACAGGCTTGAGATCACATTCTAGGAATTGTCCCTAGGGGACAACATCTGACACTGGGAATCAAGTTTAAGTCATTTCTTTCAGTTGCTTGCTTGCTTATGCATGCTTGCTTGTGAGAACCAGGTCTACACACAGGATACCTCTTGGGGGGGGGCCCAGCATCCTATCAACCTCCCATTTAAAAAATTTTTTTACCCCTTCTGGGTTGCTCTTGGGACAGATCTTGTCTGCATCAGCATCTGTCAGGTAGACCAGGAGGGTGCGGCCTGGCAGCGGGGGCAGGCTGTGCTTCACGGAGAGGTTCACAGCTGTTTCCAGGGCCTGCCGATATCGAGCCAGCATTTCACGGTCATATTTCCACTGTCTGCAGGCAGGAAAGGCACAAACACAAGGACTCAGGAGCTTCTCTGTTTGTCACTTTAAGGCAGATGGGAAGATGAGAACTGGCCACTTAAATGTTGAGTTTCCCCCACCCTCCACCTTCCAGAGCCTGCCTCCATCGCCAGTAGAGAAGACGGGGACAGAGCTTCCCTTTGCTCAAAATCTACAGGACTCTCATGGCAGGAGAGAAGTCATTAGCAGACCCATTCTCTGAAATCACTTGCCACGCTTAACATATCAATCCATACTTGCTTCATAAGGCAAAATTTAACCACTACATATTTTTTATTGTGTTTTGAAGAACAAATACTACTTCCTTACTTGCAAACTGGCAGTTAAAGAGGAAAGAATTGAGCATTCATTCCACCTTTCCAATACAATCACCATTACAAGGTAACTAAATACCTTCAGTTGATGAGACAAGTTCTTTTTAGCATTCCAACTACTAAATATGAGGAATGACAGAAAACCTCCATCTGCAATTGCTAATGAAACAATTGGTTCAGGCAAAGATCATCAATGGATGAACCATTAACATTATAGTGGAGAGAGCAGGCTATCATTACCTAAGAGCACTGATCAACCTTAGCATCTTAGCATCACTATGACTGGGGCCACCAGACTTTTTGTGCATCCAGATCCTCTATCCTATTAGGAAGCAAAAAAAGAGTCTGATAGTCTTTTTTTTTTTCACTTTAAAAAAATGTTTTTATTGATTTCAGAGAAACAGAAAGGGAGAGGGAGAGAAAGAGAGAAACATTGATCAGTTGCCTCCTGAACACTCCCTACTGGGGATCGAGCCTGCAACCTGGGCATGTGCCCTGACCAGGAATTGAACTGGGGACCTCTTGCTAAATGGAATAACCCTCAACCAACTGAGCCATAACAGCCAGGACTTTTTCTTTCTTTCTTTCTTTTTTAAGTGTAATGGTCTTATAGAGTACAAATAATCACCTATGAAATATTCTTATAAGGAAAAAAAAGTTAAATCTGAATTATTCAAGCCTTTGGAGTTAATGGACAGGGTGCATGCAACAGAGGAATAAGTTAGACCACATCATGAGGAAGTACCAAAATCTAGAATGTGGGACATTCTGTGGGGCCCTGAACCTGGTTTCTACAGCAAGTCGTAACATGAAAACAATTAAAAGAGATTTAAGAGACTTAATAACCAAATGTAACGTGTATGCCTTGTTTGGATCCTGATTTGAATAAAGCTGTGAAATATTTTTGAGACAAGTGAAAATTTTTAATATGGATTAGATAATAAATGATAATACCAAGGAATTTTTTTCAGTTTTGTTAAATATATTAATGACATTCTGATTATATAAGGAAATGTCTGCTTTAAGAGATACATGAGAAGTACAGAGGGGTGAAATAAAATGCATCATATTATTTGGTATTTGTTTTTAAAATAATCTTCAAAAATAGGAAAAAGAAGAGAGGGGTCAGGAAAGGAAGTGTGGTAAAATGTAAATAATCACTGAATATGACTAAGAGTTCTATAGAATCCATTATACTATTCTCATTACTTGTGTACATGTTTAAATTTTTTCATAATAATTTTTAAATCTATAGAATTCAGTAGTTTCTAACAGTATTTTCCAAGAAAATTAAATTACAATTAATTAAATTTAAATATTTTCAATTCAACATTCAACTAATATAAAAATTATGAATGAGATATATTACATCCTTTTTTCATACTGTCCTCAAAACCCAGCACATCTCAGCTCCGACAAGCCACATTTCAAGTGCTCAAAAGACACATGTGGCTAGTGGCTACCTTAATGGCCAGCAAAGGTATACTGTTTGGACTGTACGCTTGGCTTGATTCTTTTCATATGTGTGTGTGTGTGTGTGTGTGTGTGTATTTTATTGATTTTTTTACAGAGAGGAAGGGAGAGGGATAGAGATTTAGAAACATCAATGAGAGAGAAACATCAATCAGCTGCCTCCTGCACACCCCCTGCTGGGGATGTGCCCGCAACCAAGGTACATGCCCTTGACCGGAATCGAACCCGGGGCCCTTCAGTCCGCAGGCCGACGCTCTATTCACTGAGCCAAACTGGTCAGAGCTAGGCTTGATTCTTAATGAACCATGTTCAACCACTGGTCACTAATTCAGGATATTCCTGGCCACCGAGTTCTACCAAAAAGTTAAATGATCCCCGCCTTTGCCTTGAATGAAAATGAATGAAGATACTGAAAGGACAGGGTTCTGGGACTTAGGGCAGATTTCATGTCTGTTTGAGCCTGCTTGATGATAACAATATATGTGTCAAAAGAAAAGTGAAATGGTCAGAAGATGCAGAGAGAGAGAAACCAAAATAAAAACAGATGCCACAGAGAAGAAAAAGAAAGAAACCTGAGCCCGCCCAGAATCAGAAAACACCCCAGCACCCACAAAGAGAAAGGGAGATGATGCTACACAGACTCAGGGAATCCATAGAAACCAATGAAACAATCACAAAGAATAGATTCTGTTTCATATTTGCATAGAACAACGTTAAAGATAAGTTTTGCTGTGCAAGAGACGATTGGAATCAGAAAAGTCTAAGCCACTGAAATGACTGACAAGCATGTCTTTGGAGAATAAAAGCTGGGGTTCCCAGATGACTCCCAAGCCTTGTTAGGGTACCTTTTGTTGCCCATCCTTTGCTTCCACATAACACACACTCACACCCCTACCTGGTCCTGTGTACTCTCAGCTGCTCCCGCTTGAGCTGCTCATAAAACACAGGCATCATCATTGCTGCCCGAAGTTTCCGACGATTTAGGTTTTGAAGTTGCCTTTGATGGATGGGCCTCTTGACATTTCTTGAGTGCCTAATCATTATCCGCCTCATCAGTTGTGTGTTGGAAGGAAATGGCAATTCTGTGTGGCAATAGGCAAGTACCTGAATCAGGCAGTTTCTATTCTCTCACCTTGTCTTCCCATCAATATTTGTCCTGCACCCTAACCCTTGAAGCTGGCAAGCATCTGACCTCTGCCCACCCCACACCCAGAGACTGGAGGGCAGGAGGCTGAAAAACACCAGTGCTGCTGCCTCATCTATTCTCAGACATGAGAGACAAACAGGAGTTGGAAGAAGACAGACAATACCTTTATTTTTCAGTTGAGCCTCAAGATCATTGATGGAATCATGGGCATTAAGAAATCTGAATGGAAACTGCCGACTGTGGATCACAGACTTCTGGAAAGCAAGGGAAGCGTCTGAGTATGGGAGGCATTAGGGGCCTCAGGGGACCAGGAACTTGAGATAACCACTCTAGATTTGTGGGAAGGTGAGGAAAGACAAGATGAGGATTAGAGACGAGATACAGAGAAAAGGGGAGAAGATCAAAGAAAAATGAAAGTCTATGTGAGAATATGAGAAGAGGTAAAGAAGAAAGGAGAGGAGGTAACAGAAGGAGCTCTTTGTTTTACATCAGACTCCTTTTGAAGTCACTTAAATCGCAGAAGTGCTTCCTCCTGGTAGATCAGAAAATAAAAAGGAAAGTTTTTTCTTTAATTTAGTGATTGTAGAGAGAGGAAGTAACAGAGAGAGAAGCACCGATTTGTTCTTCCACATATTTATGCATCCATTGGTTGCTTCTTGTATGTGCCCTGACCAGAAATCAAACGCTGAACTTGGCATATCAGGACAATGCTCTAACCAACTGAGCTACCCAGCCCGGGCAAAGGAAAGTTCCTATACTCTAATTTCTCAAAGGTTTGATGAACCCCCAGACTTATCTCCCCCAACCTATCTGTATCCCTTTACCTGCCCACATGGAAATAGCTTGGCGGCCATGACCTTCCCCAGCCACTAAGAACAACCCAGTTCCCCAAACTGCAACCGCATCTCCACACCCACCTTCCGGCTCCCTGCCCCTCACAAATACCGCTTGCTGGAGTCTCTGCAGTACAAGCTCGTGGTGGTGGGCACTGATCCCAACCCGCAGCAGGTTGCACAGATTCCGAAGCATGGCCATGAAGGGGAGCTTCCCGTTGTCTGCAGAAGGTCAGAAGGTCAGGCAGGGGTGAGAAAAGGAAACACAGGATAAGTGAGAGAGGTCAGAAATCAGAACAAGAAGTTTAGAGGATATAGAAAATTCGGGACGGAGCGAGTGGGGCACTAACATATGATCTATCCTACTCAAAATGTTTTAAAGGTCCACAAAGAAAAAAAACAAACATGGTTGGCCTGAAGTTTGGAGCAAAATTTATACAACACTGTTTATGGAACAGCTGTTTCAATGAACAACTTATGCTATCACTTTGTCTACTGGCTCCAGCCCTGAGACTGGGCTCAACTGGCAAAACATATTCTCTCATCAAAAGTAGTGATTTCCCTAACGAACAAAATAAACTGATGAGCAAAATAGATCCAGAGACACAGGAGCATGGAACAGACTGATGAATCTCAGAGGGAAGGGGGGGATGGGTGGATGGATAGGGAGAGATTAACCAAAGAATTTATATGCATATATGCATAACCTATGAACACAGACAATAGTGTGGTGAAGGCCTGGGGTGGAGTTCAGGGTGGAGGGGGTCAATGGGGAAAAAAGGGATATTTTTTCCAATATTGTAATATTTTCAACAATAAAGATAATTTTTTTTTAAAAAGAGTAATCATTTATAAACTTTTTAGATGGCTAAAAGAGAAATTTCCTGGTGTAAGTTTGTTTATTAGTAAATTATATTCATGTAGTACATTCATTAGTTAATATTTCAAGGCACAATATACACAAGATAAGGTTCATCATCATGATAGTGAATATAAACCCCTATTTCAAAGTTTTCTTGATCCTTTTAAGTTTCCTGGGGAACCTGTACAATCTGATTAAATAGTCATTATTTTTCATTTACATATAAGTGAAAAAGACTTGCAACGAAACAGAATTCACCTCTGTCACCTCCTATTTCACCTGGGTGCCCCCACGTTAGAGAGCAGGTCTGTTGGCCCCAAACCCACATCCCATGCTCAAGTCTACATTTCTCAGCAGCTTTCATCAGGAGAACGGAAAGAGGAGGGTGTGTACACAGTACAAGAGATGCGTGACAGCTGGTGAACTATTGTATCCTTTGTAAAGTCACGTTTTCTCAACTGTTGCTATGTATGGAAGGTCTTCTAGACAGAAGAACTTAAGTCAATATCATATTAATGACTCTAGAAAATAAACAGAGTATTTATCCTATAGATTGAGAAATTTGCTGTTTCATTTCAAAGAAACTGTAAGTTAATGAACCAGTGGTCTCCAAAGAGGTGTCTGCATATCTAATTACATTTTATCTTATAGTTTATACTTATGTTTATATATTTTAATATTTTACTTATTTACTTATATTTATTTTCATACCTATATTAAAAATAATTATATTTTCTATATTTTTAAAGTACATTAATTTATTAGTATATGTACAAAATTTTTATAAATACAGGGCAGGGAAAAAGTAGGTTTACAGTTGTTCATTTGGAAAATAATACAATAATTAATAAATAATAACACAAGAATAAGCTTTTTCAAATTTACAACTATAAACCTACTTTTCCCCCACTCTGTATATATACATATTCTGTTGTATCCCAAAATTTGTTTTGTAATATATAATTTAAAAAAAAACTCTGGCGTCCAGTGGGTTAGACTCTGGGCATTTGTCTCAGCCAAGAATACCGACATGGTTTGGATTTTCAAGGGCAGAGAGAGGAGGAGATGGTGCAGACAAGAGTCATCTACATATATTGGCTGCCATCCAGGCTTCTCTATTCTACTCCACCCAAAGTTGAATCAATACTGGGGAAGAGGTTGCCACACACGTGTGTGTGGAGCATGTGATTCTGATGCAGAGACCACCAGTGACAACCACCAAGTGAGAGCAGTGCTAGCAGCTGGCAATCTGGGTCTCCCTGAGCATAATCTATAAACAGCAGCTCACAGAGAAGCAAGGTGAAAGCCAACTTAGGCTTCCAAGGCTCTAAAAGGAGAAGTCTGCAAAACTCAAGCAGATAAAAGGTCTGGTTAGAGATTTCTCAACAGAAGGAAGTTGACTTTAAATTGTCAGAGATGAAAGAGGAAATAGAAGAAAACAAAATGGAATAGAAAGAACCTTCTATAGTTAAAAATTAAAAAGCAGAAAGAGAAGATTGAGAGTAACTTGATCCTCCCTGATTTGAAATTTTTTAACTCAATATGGGCAAATTACCTAAAATTCCATGTTCCAAATATGAATTTCTATGGAGATTCTACTATGCCATGTGCCAGAAAGTTCTATCTTATTTGGATGAATTACACAGATATTGATACAAGTGAAATCAGGGAGAAGGTACCACTTTTGTCGTGTGTTGATAAAGACCTAACCACATCTGGAAAAGTGATCTATCTACAATTGCAATGTTACTCAATGTTACCCCTGTCCACTTGGGTGTGGTCAATGGTGGACCTTATATGTCCAATAATTTTTAGTGACACAACTACCAAGCAATAGAATAACTGCATCATGTCATGGAAATCCTCTAGTCTAACATGAAGAGGCATAAATCGGGAAGAGCTGAAGAGGGTGTGATGGTGAAGGTTACTGTACCAATGAGTTCCTCCCAGATGGAAGCTTTGTTCCCCCGCAAGCTCAGCTCCCGCTCCCAGGTCTCAGGCCGAGATAGCTTCATCCGCTTCCCAGCTCTGCCAGAATCCCATGGCCCAGGGAGGTGACTTCGAGAAAAGACCTGCAGGTTGGAGGGGTATCTGAAACAGAGGAGGAAAAGCTTATCATTTCAAAGCCAGCTAAAAGTAACTCAGGAAAGGAAAGGTGGGCCAGTCAAGCTAGTCAGCCATGTTTATAGGCCACATCTGCCCAAACTAATGCTGCTGGGGTCAGAACTACAGGGTTTGGGGCCATGGATGTAGAAGAGTCGGGGGGTTTCCCAGATGGAACGTGTGTTCGGAGTATATAGTCCCACCTGTAGCCTAGCAGGGCGTGCACGTGCTCGGCAGGCTCCTGGATGTGCAGTCGCTGTACCAGCTTCTTCAGGGTGAACCTTGGTGGCTTCTTCCTCTCTGGCACTGCATTGTAGGACTCCTCAAACTGTGGAAATAGCCCCAAGTCCCACTGGGATCATTTAATCTATGACCATCGTCACTTTCTTCAGAAAGCAGAACCTAAGACCATTCTATACCTATGAGTTCATTTCTTCCCCAAAGGAGATTTGGGTAAAGAGTAGGAATAAGGCATAAAAATCTCTATCAACAGGAACTCCCGTGGTAAGCATGATATAGCAGTGTTTGGGGATCACCATGTTTTATTTACACAAGATTGAACTATCAATAGTAAATTGGGGTGACTGGCTTGTGGAAAGCAAGATGGAGGTAGGATGAACAGAGAACACCTTGTTCTCTGAGGGAGGAAAGAGAAAAGGGGCTCTTATTTAAATCACTGAGACTTGGACCAGGAGGAGGCATCAGAATAATGCAGGCTGTGAGGAGTTAAAAAACTGAAAGAAGCTGCTTTACAGAATCTTCTTTGGTGGAAGAAGAGCTAAGTTTGGGATGTATTAATAGGATGAAAAGATCAGCTGACTGACTGAGAATGTGTTTTCTTATAACGCTTACATCTTCCTAATAATCTATTTCAATGATGATGGTGGTGGTAGCTCACATTTATTCGGGGCCAGGTGTTGTTAGAAATACTGGAAATACAATAACTGATTTAATCCTCACAAAAACCAACGAACTAGGTACTATTATAATCCCCATTTTATATCTGAGGAAACTGAGGCAAGAGAGGGTAAGTCATTTGGCCAAAGTCAGGTACCCCAGCAGTGCTGGTGGTGGAGGGATTCATACCCAGGTCAGAATTCAGATTTTATGCTCTTAACCACTAAAGTGCAGTGACTTATTTGTCATTAATGCAAATTTAAAAAATGGTTTGGTTTGTTTTTAAAAATTCCTATGGAAGGTAAATATTTCATGTCTTTAACTCATTTATCCAGCTGGACATGCCATTAAAGAAATGGGGGGGGGGAATTCTGTAATTTATTGCTTTATTTTGAGCAAATATTAGTAATCAAATTCAAATGTAATGAAACTAAACAGATATTAAATCCAAGTTTTAGAGGGGGGAAAAAAAAATAAATGGGGGAAAAGCCCTAGCTGGTTTGGCTCAGTGGATAGAGCATCAGCCTGCAGACTGAGGGGTCCCAGATTTGATTCTAGCCAAGGGCACATGCCCTGGTTGCAGGCTCACAAGAGGCAGCTGATCAATGATTCTCTCTCAATTGATGTTTCCATCTCTCTCTCCTGCTCCCTTTCTCTCTGAAATCAATATATATATATATATATTCCCAGTGCTCTCAAAACCTGATCCCATAATCACAGCTAAGAATGCCCCAGTTAGAAAATTGGCCTGCGCCTACCACATCCTCTATTTGTATTTCTAAACCAAATGGAATTCCTTTTCTAAATATCAGTTGAGAAGATTGTTCATGCAGAACAAGGCACTCACCTTCTCCTGTTCATTTTTAAGAAACTTAAGGTCCTTTGGAAAATATTTCTGTGTCTCAGAAAATGGACGCCCCGTCTTCTGTAGGGAAGGAGAAGCAGTTTCAAAAAGGGAAATGGAGGTTGTCCCTAGAGAGATCCATTTCAATAGCCCCAAAGGCCCATCTTTATTCAAGAGGAAGCCAGCTAGGAAAGAGGCAGGCCCTGCCTTCTCTGCCTCCTGAGCTCTACCCGGCTCCTTTGCACTTTTCAGACTCTTCCTGGTGGTAGGAACATGCCAGACACTTAGTGTGCAATCCCCCTGGATCAGCATGTTCCTTCGCCCTTTCCTTTCCAGAGAAAAGGGACCTGGGCTGTGAATGACCAGAGCTGAGATAGGGACTGACTGGAGGCCGGGGGGGTCGGTGGGGGCGTCTCTTGGCCCGGTGCTTCCGAGGGTTGTACTTGGCCAGCTGGTACTCATCAAACTGGGTGAATTTGTCAGTCATAGCAGCACGCAAGCAGGCAGGCAGGGGCACCAGCTTGTCCTCCTCTCCTTTAGCCAGGCTCTGCCAGAGAGAGGAGAGACCATCAGGAGTGAGACCCAAACAAACCTCCAAAACAAAACAAGACCCATCACAGGGTTAAATGAAAATAGGGAGCGAGTTCTCAGCCTGAGCTCTAAAGCAGGGGTGGGGAACCATTTTTCTGCCAACAGCCATTTGGATATTTACATCATTCTCAGGCCATACAAAATTAACAGTTTAAAAATTAGCTTGCTATATCTGGTCAAACATTTAATTAACTCATCCCTAGTGCCTTGGCATGGCCACACCAAATAATTTCGTAGACCTTATATGGCCTGCAGGCCAGATGTTCCCTACCCCAGCTCTAAAATGATAGTTTCTGTGGCACTGGGCTTAGTCAACACTCCCATGGGTCTCACTTTCTTCATTGTAAATACAAGGTCCAGAATAAGACCAATTTTTCTTAAAACAGTGGTCCACCCCTTCTCAATCATATTCTCCCTGTTGGGCAACCCAGCCTGGTAGAGGGAAATGCTGTCCTGTCTGGGCACCAAGGTTGAGGGCAGCAGAGGGGAGGCCAAACTGTCCAAGAATTTTCTTCAGGGACGCAATGAACAAAAGAGAGAAACCTATGTGAAGACCAAAGTTCAGGGAAGTGAGTGCCATACCTGGTAGAACTCGGCTACCTGAATCCAATCAGAAGGCAGCTGGACAATGGCACAGAAATATCGTCGCAGGTGGGGGCGGCAGACTGGCAAGAAGGCAGCAATGGCCAAGACTAGGTTGGCTACATCCCTGATGTTCAGCTGCTGCCTGGCGTACAGAGATGCCTAGGGTGTAGGGTGGGGAGGGTTAGCATCTCAGCTACTTCTCCCAGAGCTTCATGCCCTAAACTAACTTGCATGTTAATGCATAATCTACCTGCATAAAACCTTCCCTGATCCCTCCAGATTGTCTATGAAATATCAAGTTCAACCTCTGAGCTTTGCATCCTAAATCCTCTGTAATTTAATCCATTCTTGCCTTTAGAGCATGTCTTCTCCTAGGTCAATGGATCACCTCACGAATCAACCAGGCCCTTTCCCTCTTTGGAAGACCTCCCACCTTCAACATCTATCAAAGACTTACCCTGAGTTCAAAGTGCTGATTAAACCTGCCATCTTCCAAAGTCTCATAGAAAATACCCCCCCCCTTTTCTACTTCTGAAACAGTCACTTATCTACTGTGCCATTTGCATTTACAGATTTGAGAGTGTTTTGCTGACCTAATAGTACCATAAGCTCCTTAAGAGACAGATCATGTTTCATTCTGTTGGTACGACCCTCAAGACACCATATACTTAAACCTGCATACTTGCTAAACAAATGAACCCTAGCATACTCCTTCCCAATCCCATCTTCTCCACTCCTCAAAGAATCCTAGGGACCAGGCCACAGACACACCCAGAGATCATATTCACTTCCTAAGTGAAGCTCCCTCCACCAATAGCACAAAGCTGGTCACCATCCTCCTCACACACCATAAGCACATTCTCTAGCTCCCAGCTTTCCATTCCCATCCACTGTCTCACACCACAATACCTTGAGGATAAACTCAGGCTCCAAGGGGGCAAGTTCACTACAGATGTCCAGGAGGGCAGTCTTGGTAGGGTTGGCTTCATCTTTCATGTTTACCTTTGATGCCACAGTGGAGCACAACAAGCTCATTAGAACCATCTGGGAATTGAGATAGAGAGGGAAGGAAGGAGGAAAGAGGTAATAAGGACCAACTTAAGCATCCCTCAGGCCAAGTTACAGAATCATGGACAGAGAAAATGGATCCCAGATTCAGATGTTTTTTTTAACCAAGAAGTTGGAAAGGGGGTTAGGAGGTGAGAAATAAGAGCTGGTTGATGGCCCTCTCTCCCCTTCCATCAGTGGAAGGAATCTGGTTCAGTCTTTGGGCACTACTCCTCTCACCCACCCCACACCCTTCCCTCTACCACCATCAACCTCCTCCCCACACTGGAACTTTTACCTTCTTCTCCTGAAGGACCTGGTCAGTGGGCTCAAACGAAGACTTGGCGTCTCCAGGAGTGAGCTTCAAGGCCAGTTCCTCCACTTCCTCCTCCTCTCCCAAACTTAGACTGTAAAAAGGCATTTGAGCCTCTGTCCATTTCTTTTCTCCCGGCCTTTTCTCTTCTGAAGAGGACCAATGACCCTGGAGATAGTGGCAATTATTAATCACAGTCCCTCAAACACAGATAGATCTGAAGGCAGCTCCCAGGGATAGGAAATGTCCACATTTATCTTCTAGCATCTCAACTCCTCTCCCTTCACACCCAGCAACAATCTGTCCTGTCTGACATAGGGATCTCTCACTATCACACACACCATCAGGTAGGGTTAGAGCTACCTGATGGGGTCATTTAGATTAAATGGGATAATGCATGTATAAGTCTTGGCAAATTGCAAAGCCCTGAATAAGTGTAAGATGGCAGTAGCTGTAACCCTGGCAATGACTCTATGAGGTAGATTTCCAATGATCTTGTTTTAAAGGTGAGGAAATTATGGTGGGGGGTAATGGGGAGGAAAAGGGGGGACATCTGCAATACTCTCAATAAGAAAGATAAAGAAAATACATACATAAATAAATGTGAGGACATTAAAGTTTCAAAAGGCTGAGAGTCTTGCCCAAGGTTGTGTTTGTGATAGGCAGGGACAGTAGAGGGCTCAGATTAGTCTTTCCCTCAGTCGGAATCCGAGGCTATACAGAGGAATGTGTGTTTGTATATTGATTCTGACCTGTGCTCACATATGCGTGTATAAGTGGACATGTGTCTCTGTACATGTACTTCCAGGGGACTGGGCCAGGGTATAGCAGATGTGTCTCATGCCTGAATAGGATCTCAAAAGCACTTGACTGACTGTGCTACTGCAACATCATGATGGCTCCTCTCCTGAGCAGAGGCTTTCTGAGGACAGGGCCTATTTTTGCTCTACTGTCCAGAATGTCTGAACTAGATATGTAATGAGAGTAATGATGCTGACGAAGCCAGCCCTGGGGTAAAGGGCACCTAAGGAAGAGGCTTCAAGTAGGTAAGTACACAGAGCAGCACAGAGAGATGCTGTGGCACAAAAGCTAGGGACTAGAGCATCCAAAAGACATGGCTGCAGTCAAGACGAGTGCCGGGAGCTATTACCAAAGCTGTTTCCTGAGCTCTTTGTGTGGCAGAGATGGATTTCAGGGCTCTGGGGCAGGTCAGAGGGCCTGGTCCCTCAGAGAAACACTGAGTCCTCCAGATTGGAGGCTCAGAGAGCAGGTGGTTACTGGTGTCCAGGTTGCACAGATCAGCTTGCATCAGCTGAGATGTCTGGACACATTGGAGAGAGGAGCTGGCAGACATAGTGCTCTTTAGAATAGAGAGTGTAGTGTGGCACCGGTTCTCCAAGGAGAGAATGTCTGGGTGGGCAGATACATATCCATGTGGTTTCTCCATGAGCTTCACATCAGGAAGAGTGGCCAGGCACCGATTTTCCAAGGAAAGGATGTCTGGGTGGGAAGACACGTGTCCATGTGGTTTCTCCATGATCTTCACATCAGGAAGTGTGGCCAGGCATCGGTTCTCCAAGGAGAGGATGTCTGGGTGGGCAGACACGTGCCCATAAAGTTTCTCCATGGCTGGAGCCCAACCAGTATATCCTAGACGGAGAGAAAGATGTGATGATGTGATGATGTGATGAGCACTGGGCTGCACTGGGAGTGTATCTTTCCTATAGCACTCCTGGTAATGCCAGTGACCTGCAGGCAGAGAACAACCAATACTTCTTTTTCCAGGACTGGGTTTATTATCAGGATATATTCAGGGAGTATTCTACAAAGAGAACAGAGGGAGTATTCTAAGGGACAAGAATAGGGAAAGGTAAGGCAGAAGCTTAAGAGCAGGAAGTTTGTGGGTTTTTTAAAAAACAGACATGTCTTCTCATGAAGGGGTAAAGGAGCCCCCAACGGCTGTAGGTGTGATCCCAACTTAGTATGGGACCACGCTTGTAACCTGGACTCTGGATTCTTAGCTCCAGAAACAAACATTTTGGTCAAGCTGTCTATATGCACCACCTCAACTTCTCTGCCTCCAATTCACTCTTCAACCAAATAAATGGGATTCTGTCCCACTATTCCTGCAAGGCTGTCCTCTTAGGTAACTAGTCAAATCCTTGTTATGCAAGAACGGACGCATCTGGGAACTTATCTTCCTTTACCTCTCAAGTACAATATGAGACTATTGATCACTCTCATTGAAACTCTCTTTCCTTTTGGCTTCCATGATGCTACTGTCTTGGTTTTCCTCTTACAACTCTGACCACACCTTCTTGGAGGTTCCTTCTCTGCCATTCTTTGAATGTTAATGCTCCTTAGAGTTCCAATCATTCTGTATACTTTGCCAACATAGTCTCACCTATTCTGTAGCTCCAAATAACATTTCTATGCTGGCAACTCACAAATTTATTCCTTGACCTAGATCTCATCTGAGCTTCATAGTCATTTGCCCACTTGCCTGATGGATATCTCCACTTGGGTGACTCAAAGGTATGCCAAGCTCCATAGATCCCAAATGCGTTCTTTCTCACAATCCCACCTCTTCTCCAAACCTATCCCCATTCCTTCGCCACTTGTGCTTACAGAGGTTTGGAGTGGAAGAGACTTGAGTTTAAATCCTTATGGGATCCTGAATCTACTTGGGACCTTGGGCTTTCTTATACTTGCTGCGCCTCAGTTTCCTCATCTACAAAATTGAGATAAATGTCTCCCTTCCTCCCCAGCGTGGTTAGAGAAATAAGTGAGAAAAAATACATAAAAATAAGCACTTACAGCAACACTTATTAAGTGTTCAATAAATAAAATCTGTTGTTATTTTCACCAATAAACTACTGAATCCTATTGATTCTACTCTACCAGTGTCTCTCAAACCTATCCAGTTCTCTCCATTCTGCCTGCCACCACCTTTGTTAAAACCCTACAATCCATGTGGTAGATCTGTTTAAATAAAGGAGCACCCCGGAAAAAAGGAGCACCCTGTTACATACCCCCTCCACTGTTTAACACATAGCCTTGTTTATTTTATCATAATAAAGTTTTATCTTGTTTGCTTATTTGCCTCCTTGTTCGCTCTGTCTCCTCATGAGAATAGAACTCCCCGAGAGTTCCTTTATCTTGTTTTCCTTATATGCCCTCCATCATACATATAACCTGGCTTCTGATTGTTAGGTCTGATCAAATAATTGAATCAATGCCCGCTCCCCTGGGAACTGACCTGTAGCCACTTCACTTGCTTAGACCACGTTCCACTTGCTAAGACCATTAACTCTCCCCTCTGAATTTTCCAGAATCCGGACCTGCACAGAGAATTCTCCGCCCACAAAAAGCCCGCCTAGAGTCCTTTAAAAACCGCCGGTGCCAATTTGGGGCTCAGCCTTTCTGGCATACAGATGACCTAACAAATTCATGATTCTTCACCCCTTTTGGCCTCACGTGTTCCTCCTTCGGCGACCCTAACACTGATCATGTTTCAGCCTCATCTCTTACTGTTATTCTCATCTAACTCTAAGTTTCCACTTCATGTAATCACTCTAGATTACATAAAGGCAGGTACCTGGAACACTCTTCCTCCTACAAAGACCACTCCTTCCCCATCCCTTCCTTTGCCATGCCAAACTGTACTTTCCTCTCACTCAGCAGGCTTCAATTTAATAGTTCTTCCAAGGAGCCAATCTAGTTTAAGTGGCCCTATGTTCTCACAACATTGTACCGCCTCTATCAGAGAACATATTCTTTGGATTGTAATTGCCTGCTTGTGTTTCATTCCACCAGATTATGAATTCCTGAGAACAAAAACCCTTGTAGCCTTGTTCACTATTGTTTCTACAATATCCTCATCAGTGGGCTTCAGGGACTTGACAATCTGGTGAAAGCTATGGAGTTTTTCTTAGAAAAATATGAGTATATACTATTTCGCACTCAATTTTCAGGGCCCATCCATGGATCTCTTAGAATCTCCATTAACTGCAAATTAAGAACCTCTGCTTGACAAAATGCTTGAACCTACACTATTGGAATGTATTCACTAATTTGGACAAACGGTTATCTTCTATTTGCATTTAAGTATTTTAGAAATAAGTATGTTGTTAAATGAATCATTTAAACCTCAAATGCAAGAGCTTATGGAAAGGACGTAGAATAGTTCCAAGAAAAGCTGAATGGACAGACAATCCAGAACCAGAAAAGACATGGATAGCTCACTGGACATCAGTGTGGGCAAATTACATCAGGAGTGACGGCCTCTGTGCCCTGTACACTTCCCTCATATCTTGGTACCACATAAGCCCCAGAGGAAGGAGTAGGGAAACCTCAGGATTAACTCAAGGTGTGTGTTTTTAATGCCTCAAAACAAATATCAAGTTAACAGAAAAACACAGTTAAATATTTTTTGCACCCTGGAGTTTGGGAAGGGAGATTCGGCTGTAAACTACAAATAAAAAGTCTGCCCCTACCCCCACTCCCATCTCTAGTTCCATTCTCCAGGGATACCTCTGCTGTTTTATATGAATAGTTTCAGATATTTTCTATGCTTATACAAACATATATATGCTTCTTCCACCCACCCACATTTTTTTTTCTTCACTTTACATAAAGAGGATCATACTTTAGACACCATCCTGCACTCAGTGTGTCATGGAAACCTTGTGTTAACACATGAACACCCACCCCACTTTCACAAAAGTTGGCTGAATGAGATCCTTTCCCGTTTAAGCACCGCCCGGGTTTCGGTTATTACAGACAGCGCTCAACCTCCCTCGGTAGTGCGAGTTACTGGCATACAGATGATCTAACAAATTCATGATTCTTCACCCCTTTTGGCCTCACGTGTTCCAAGAGCACTGAGCAGGGAGACTCGTTCTCCCCGGGCGTCTTCCTGCCGCTTAGGTCCCGTCTGCGCCCCGCCCCGCCCCGCCCCGCCCTCGCCCTCTCCTCCGCCTCCCCTTCCGCACACGCACCCACCCTCCCGCGGCTGCCGGGCGGGCCGGGCACACGCACCACCCGCGCCCGCCCCACCCGAGCCTGGGCCGCCCCCGGCCCTTCGCGCCGGCTCTCGGTGCCGGGCCCAGAGCCCCAGACCCCGGCCAGGGCGGCTCTGACCTGCGCTCGGACCGTCCCGGAGCCCCTCGGGGCTGGAGGAGCTGGCCGCCTGGGACGCCGACCTCAGTTCTCCGAAGCAGGAAGCAGGAGCCCGGCTCCCGGCTCCGCGGGTCGGAGGAACTGGAGCCGGAGGAGGAGCCGGGCGGCGCGGGGAGGGGACGGCCGCTGGGCTGCGCGGCCGCGGAGCTGCGAGCGGGGCGGGCGGGGCGGCGCCCGCAGGACGAGCAGGTGCCCGGCTGGTGGTGCCAATGCCCAGAGGACAGTGCAGCCTTTTCTGGGGCCTGGGTTTGCTCCCCTTCCCTTTTCCCCTTTCTTGTCCTCCGTTCTCCTGTCCGTCAGGCTCCCCATCTACCACGGTCCCTTCTTTTGCTAAATATCCTCTCCTTTCTTTGTGGCATGTCTTCGAACACTGTTTCTTGAAATAGATTGTTGGCATGTCCGTTTCCTGTCTTTTCCCCTTTCTTGTCCTCCGTTCTCCTGTCCGTCAGGCTCCCCATCTACCACGGTCCCTTCTTTTGCTAAATATCCTCTCCTTTCTTTGTGGCATGGCTTCGAACACTGTTTCTTGAAATAGATTTTTGGCATGTCCGTTTCCTGTCTGGACACTTTTTTTTTCCTGGTGTCAAAGATAGCTGGACTCTTAACTCGCCCATAAGTTACTTTGTGGAGATAGAAATAAAAGGAGACGGAATATGGAATAATTGGGGCAGGGAGAACTGAGGGCAGCCCGTGCCCATCTGGAGGAGACTGTAGATTACAAGGAGTACTTCTGGAGCCGTCAATTGAATCCATACCCTCTCCCCTGGGAACTGACCTTGAGGCCACTTCACAATGGACATTGCACTTGCTTAGACCATTATCTCTCCCCTCTGGAGTTTCCCTGGAATGCAGACCTGCACAGAGAATTCTCCGCCCAGAAAAAGCCCACCTAGAGTCCCTTAAAAACCTCTGACTCCCCGTTTTGGGGTGCTGGCGCCATTTTGGGGCTCAGCCCATCTGGGTACCCAGATGACCTAATAAATTCATAATTGTTCACCCCGTTTTGGCCCCGTGCGTTGCTCCTTCCGCAACCCTAACATTTCCTAGAAGGTGGATCAGGAAAGGGACCAAGGGCCTGTAGGATGTACTGCTAGTGCTATTTCCTAAAGAGCAGGGCCAAACAAATAGTAGCAGGAGAAATATACTCATCTCCCGTAAAACAGATGATCTGTCATCTGGGAAATACCACTTTGCTTAGGGACTTCATTCCCACTTCAGCTCAGGATTAGAACCACCCTACTTTCCCAGTTTATTGAGCCAGATTCTGCCTTCCTTCCTTAGATGCCTCCCTTACTACCCACCCCATCAGTCTCAACACTTCTTTTTATAACCAATATTTTTATGTACCCTTTATTCTACTGAACTACATTTCGTAAATAATTTACCTATATACACAATTAGTAAAAGTAATACAATATCTTAAAGCGATAGAAAGGAATAGCAAAAGAAAGGTGATTTATTATACAACACTATGTGATTAGATATGTAAAATATTTGGCATGGCATTACAGAGGACACAATGTGGTACTCAGATGCATGCAAATCTGTGGAGACCTACCTTAAAAGTTAGTTACAGCCCTAATTGGTTTGGTTCAGTGGCTAGAGGGAAGGCCTGCAGATTGATGGGTCCCGGGTTTGATTGATGGTCAAGGGCATATGCCCGGGGTTGTGGGCTCCATCCCCTGCAGGGGGTGTGCAGGAGGCAGCCAATCAATGATTTTCTCTCATCATTGATGTTTCTACCTCTCTCTCCCTTTCCCTTTCTTACTGAAAAAAAAAAAAAAAGTTATAGTTATAAAGGCAGCATGATACAGGGACGCTACGATGGTGATGGAATACCATGACTAGATATTCATGTGGCATGATTTTTCAAAATGATGAATAATTTTTGGCAGGTTTTCTAAGAAAACAAGGTAGGATCATCCCATTATATTCATGGTAGTTGCATTTCATTCATGGCAATGGTGAGTCTAGTCTCTGATCCCAGAACAATTTGAAAACCACTGGTCTAGAATGATTCCCCAGACAGAGGGACAGTAACTACCCCACTGCAGTTTAATAAGGAATACCCCTGCCACCCCTCAATTTCATACATAAATAACAGCCCAATTCCAGAGATTCTGTTCTGGTCAGAGAGCCACTGATTGATCCCTGTGGACAAAAATGGTGTAGTGTATTAAAGCTAACTCAGAGTAACCTCACAGGCGATCTGATCATAAATTCCAAACTGGCCATGGTGGTAGTCACACCCCAATTTATTTTTTTTTAATTTAATATTTTTATTTTTAAAGTGTTTTAAATTTTGTTTTTTCACAGTTTACATTCAACATCATTTTGTATTAGTTTCACATGTATCACATAGTGGACAGACAATCATATACTTTACACAGTGATCTTCTTTTATTTTAAGTACCCACCTGGCACCATACAGAGTTATTATAATACTAGAGGCCCAGTGCACAAAAATTTGTGCACTCAGCGGGGTCCCTCAGCCCGGTCTGTGCCCTCTCACAGTCTGGGACCGCTCAGGGGATGTCCACCTGCTGACTTAGGCCCACTCCCCAGGCGATTGGGCCTAAACTGGCAGTCAGACATCCCTCTGGCAGCCCGGGGGCCCTCGGGAGATGTCCACTTGCCAGCGGGGAGCAGGCCTAAGCTGCAGTTGGACCTCCTTAGCACTGCTGAGGAGGCGGGAGAGGCTCCCGCCTCCACCGCTGTATTGGCAGCTGTCAGCCTGGCTTGTGGCTGAGCAGAGCTCCCCCTGTGGGAGCACACTGACCACCAGGGGGCAGCTCCTGCATTGAGCATCTACCCCCTGGTGGTCAGTGTGTGTCATAGTGACCAGCTATTCCCAGTCATTCTGCTGTTAGGGTCAATTTGCATATTATCCTTTTATTATATAGGATTACTGACCATACTCCCCATGCTGTACTCCACATCCCCATGACTCTTTTGTAACTACCAATTAGTACTTTTTAATCCATTCATCTTTTTCACCTGGCATCCAGCCATCAGTTTGTTCTCTGTAGCTATTAGAGTGTTTCTATTTTGTTGGTCTATTTTGTTTTCTAGATTCCTCATATAAGTGAAATTATATGGTATTTGTCCTCTTCTATGACTTATTTCACTTCACATAATACCCTCTAGATCCATCCATACTGTCACAAATGGTAAAGTCTCATTTTTTATGGCTGAGTAGTATTCCATTGTATATATATGTACCACCACTTTTTTATCCACTTGTCCATTGAAAGGCACTTAGATTTCTTCCATATTTTGGCTATTGTAAATGATGCTGCAATAAACATAGGGGTGCATATATGTTTTCAAATTAAACAGTCCTCTTGTAAAATGCCATTGTCTTGTAAAATGTCCCACCTTTGGATTTGTTGAGAAACTGGAAATTAAATCCAGAAGCTGCACTCCCAACTTCTTTAGTAAAAGATTTATCTTTGCCCTAACCTGTTTGGTTCAGTGGATAAAGCGTCAGCCTGTGGACTCAAGGGTCCCAGGTTTGATTCTGGTCAAGGGCATGTACTTTGGTTGCGGGCACATCCCCAGTGGGGAGTGTGCAGGAGGCAGCGGATCGATGTTTCTAACTCTCTATTCCTCTCTCTTCCTCTCTGTGAAAAATCAATAAAATATATTTTTGAAAAAAGATTTATCTTTGCCTTAAGAAATCCCTGTCCATTGTTTTTGTGCCTTTAGGTTAACACACCTTTGAAATGTCAGAGTAATCCTCTTTTTCCAGACCCCTTGAAAGTGTAACCACCCTCAAGAGAGCACATTATATTATTGACTATCCTGTACATTGCTTTCTCCCACCTTCATATCATCTTTCTCACTACACTCCTTAATTCTAGATGTGTAAAACACATCCTCAGGGGCATTTGAGGTCTTGAGAACTGGCATTGTCATCAGTTTGGCTCGAAAAAAATCTTATAAAAATTCCTTACAGGTTTGAATGTTCTTATGTGGACATCCTTAAAGGATATTTCAGTTGGACTCTAAGGGAGCCAGGTAAACTGTCTTTGCCTTGCAACAGAAAATCTCTCAGCTGGCAAGATGTTTACAAAGTCAGCTTTCCTTTCCCATGGACAGTGCTGAAAACATATTGCCAATATTTGTTCCTTTTAATCATGCTTTTCTAAACTAGCCACTCTCTTGAGTTAAAGTAACCTTTCTTCAGATTATTCAATCTTCAGATTGATTCAATCAGTCGGGGAGGGGGAAGGGTTGCCAATCAAATAACTGTAGCAGAGTTGAGGAGACATTCTGTTCCCCACTGGAATAACTCTCCTAGAGTTTATTTTCCCTCTTTCCAAGTTCTTAAATTCACTTTCTCCTCCATACGCAGCCTACACCCCTAATTGTTAATCAGTGGCATTGAGCTCCAGTGTCCAATTGATGAGTGTAGTATCCAAACTGGTTCCTTTCTGAGGCCAAGGAATGCCCTCAGCCCTTAGAAACCCCTTTATGTGTTTGTTAATTCTCACCCCAGGATATTTTTTCATTGATTTTGAGAGAGAGTGGAGGGAGGGGGAGAGAGAGAGAGAAACATCTATGTGAGAGAAACACATCAATTGGTTCCCTCCTACACACACCCCAACTGGAGCCTGCAGTCGAGCCTGCAATCATGGTATGTGTCCTTGACTGAAATTGAACTTGGGACCCTGCAGTCCATGGGCCAACACTATATCCACTGAGCCAAACCAGCTAGGGCTAGAAGCCCCTTTATTGAAGGCCTTACTGGGACTATTAAAATTGCTCACCTCCTCTAGTCAGTTTAATTGCAAACTTATTTCCCCCCACTTTGATTCAACAAACATCTGTTAAGCGTCTATCAAGTATGAAGGACAGTGTGTAAAATGTATACAATATGCCTCCTTCTAAAGTCTTCATGGTCTCATGAAGGAGACAGATATATGCAGAAGTCACAAAAATACAAAGTGGAGTCCTGGCCGGGAAGCTGAGTTGTTTGGAGTGTCATCCTGATACTCCACAGTTTCAGGTTTGATCCCGGGTTAGGGCACATACAAGAATCAACCAATGAATGCATGAATAAATGGAACAAGAAATCTCCCTCCCTCTCTTCCTCCCTCCCTCTCTCTCTCTCTCCCCCTCCTTCCCTCCCTCCCTCCCTCCTTCTGTCTCTTGCCCTTCCTCTCTCACAAGTCAATACATAAACATTAAAAAAAAATGAAGTGGGTACTGGGAAGTACTATATTCTACTAAGGAAGAAACTACAGGGTTATGCAAAGGAGGGGCCTTCAGCAATTTTCTGGAGGGATAGACTTTGAACTGGGAAGGGAGTCTTCTGATAAGAAGTGGAGAAGAGAGTGAGAGCCTGGAGAATGTGAAGTCCAGTTGGTTCCACCACAGTTTTTTCCCCTTTATGAATAATTACCTTTAGATTCACAGCTTGTGTTTCTGTTCAGTCTAATCACTGCCAGTTTCAAAGCATTGCACAAGCTGTGATGGACAAGCACTTACTCCATAGTACCTGACATCCCAGGGGAGCCCTTCAGGACCAAGTGAAAGCCACAGAAGTCAGTCAGCAGGTTAAATGAACTTCAGATATTAAGGTCTTCTCCCTTCTGACTCCTCTGACTCAAAACAACCCTGCATTTGATCTCTGGCCTGTTGACATTTACTAACATCTCTCTTCACCTTCCTTCAAGGGCTATGTTCCCCTGTGAGCTATCCTTCCCTGACTAGTCTTCCTTTATGGTAGATTACAGCAGGCCACAAGTTCTTTGCTTCTTTTCCAATGGAAAAGTGGAGTCTGATTGCTCATTTCTTGAATCTGGGCTGACCTAGTGACTTACTTAACCAATTTTTTTGACGAAGTGACATTCTGGCACCTCTTGGACCTTCCACCTAGGGCTCTGGAATACTCCCTCTGGGAGTCCTGAACTACCGTGTAGGTCCAACTACTCTAAGATTGTCATGCTGAAGAGAACACGTATAGGTGCTTCAGTTAACAATCTCAGCTGAGCTCAGCTTTCCAGCCATCCCCATTAGGGCACCAGACATGTGAATAAAGCTGTCTTGGGTTCTCCAGACAAGGCCACCTACCACTTCAGTACAACCAAGTAATTTCCATAAATGAACATGGAAGAAAACAATCACTTAGCTGAACCCTGCCTAAGTGGAAGTGAAACATAGTAAAACTAAAGGCCCAGCGCACAGGTTCATGCACATTGAAAGGAAATTAATTAGAAGAAATATTTTAGACACCGGGGAGAGACCGTGAGATGTTGGCTCGAGAGCATGTCTGGCCCATCTCGTCCAGTCCAATCGGCCAGACCCTAGCAGTGAGCTAACCTACTGGTCAGAGCACCTACGTCCTGGTAGTCAGTGTGCATCATAGTGAGTAGTCGAATGGTTGAACAAACAGTCAGACACTTAGCATATTAGGCTTTTATTATATAGGACTAGAAGCCCGGTACACGAAATTCATGCATTGGGGTGAGGGGTTGTCCCTTAGCCCAGCCTGCACCCTTCCAATCTGGGACTCCTCAGGGGATGTCCAACTGGTGGTTTAGGCCCCATCCCTGTGGGATTGGACCTAAACCAGCAGTCTGACATCCCTCTCACAATCCAGGATTATTGGCTCCTAACCGCTTGCCTACCTGCCTGCATGATTGCCCCCTAACCACTCCCCTGCTGTCCTGATTGACTCCTAACTGCTTCCCTGCCAGCCTGATCACCCCCAACTTCCTTCCCCTGCTGGCCTGATCACCCCCAACCGCCTTCTCCTCCTGGCCTAATCACCCACAACTGTTCTCCCCTGCCAGCCTGATTGTCCACAACTGCCCTCCCTTGCCATGACCTGCCTCCTCCGCCAGGACCAGCCTCTTCCACACTGCACAGAGCTTCGGGGTCCCCTAGGCTTTATTGTGCAGAGGACCGCCAGGTCCCACCTCCACTGTGCATGCAGCCATCTTGTGTCAGCTATCTTGTGACGGCCATCTTGTGACGACATGAGGGAGTGATGCCACCTAGGCTATTATTAGTGTAGATTATTGTTATTTGAAGTCACTACATTTTGGAACAGTTTTCTATGTGGCATTAGATAATTGGCATACCATACCTACAACGATTAATGCTAGGTTACATCAGACTACATTGTCATCCTACTCTCCTTAAACTTTTTATATATTTTTTAAATATATTTTTATTGATTTCAGAGAAAAGAGGGAGAGGGAGAAATAGAAACATCAATGATAAGAGAGAATCACTAATCGGCTGCCTCCTGCATGCCTCCCACTGGGGATTGAACCCACAACCCAAGAATGTGCCCTAACTGGGTATTGAACCATGACTTCCTGGGTCACAGGTCAACACTCAACCACTGAGCCACACCACGGGCTCTCCTTAAACCTTTTAAATCACCTAATTCCTAACACATTGGTATTCTTCAATAGTTCCATGTAGTGAAATGCTCATTTTGGGAGGTGAGCTAGCTGAGATAGATGCCAACTTATATGGAAAATATATCTGGAAACGCATATCTATGAAATTAATTGCACTCCCTCCTACACATACCCTGACCAGAGCCCAGGCCAGGGTGGACCCTGCAACCAATGTACGTGCCCTTGACTGGAACTGAACCCAGGACCATTTGGTCTGCAGGCCAATGCTCTATCCACTGAGCCAAACCAGCTAGGGCTGAGCCACCTTTCTTTTCTTTTCTTTTTTAATGTATTTTTTATTGATTTTTTTACAGAGAGAGGACGGGAGAGGGATAGAAAGATAGAAACATCAATGAGGGAAACATCGTCAATTGGCTGCCTCCCGCACACCAAACACAGAGGATCGGGCTGCAACCTGGGCATGTGCCCTGAGTGGGGATCGAACCAGTGGCCTCTTGGTTCCTGGCTCAATGCTCAATCGCTGAGCCACACGGGTCGGGCTGAGCTACTTTTCTTAAGCACACTCGAGGCTGCTGTGAGACCTGCTGGAGCTGTGCAGTCACTTAGATGATGAGGGGCTGGAATTGTTACTTTAGCTTT
>PVJC01008478.1:0-48461 GCA_004026665.1 Murina feae
CCTGCATGCGTGTGTGCCCCGGGACCCACCCAGGCCCATCGCAGCCCCTGGGCCGGCTGGTTCCGCCCCCACTGTCGTGGGCCTGAGTGGGTCCCTTGGAGGCTTAGCAGCCTCCGTACGTGTGCCCCGGAACCCACCCAGACCGATCGCAGCCCCTCTGCCGGCTGGTCCCGCTTCCCCCGCGATGGGCCTGAGTGGGCTCGCTCTGAGGCTTAGCAGCCTGCGTGCCTGTGCCCCGGGACCCACCCAGGCCAACCATAGTCTCTGGACCAGCCGGCCGCCCCCGGGGCTGCGATGGGCCTGGGTGGGTCGCTCCGAGGCTTAGTAGCCTCCGTGCATGTGTTCCCTGGGACCCATCCAGGCCCATCGAAGCCCCCGGGCTGACTGACTGCTCCCTCCCTCGGCTGCCACCTCTATTTGCTGCAGAGGCCGCAGTCTGTGGCTTCTTCCGGTCTCCCACCTCCGCCATCTTGATTGGACTATTTTGCATACAGTCCCTCTGATTGGCTAGTGGGCGTGGCTTACCCCGTCCCGAAGAAACGGTTAATTTTACTATTTCCCTTTTATTAGTTTAGATAGCATTTGGCCTACAGTTTTGTGGTATTCATGTGCTCGGAAGCCAGTCCATGAATTCCTGGTTCAGAATCCCACCTTAGGAAATTATACTCAAGGAACCTATAACCACCACCAAACCTCACCATGAGTAATTACTGTATCTTAACAATCTTTAAATGTCAGATTATGATATTGTCTCTTATACTTCCTAAAAGGGAAGAGGTCATTGAAATAGCTAAACTATCTATGAAGAAAAACAAATTTTTTTATAATGATTAAGGTAAAACTTTTCTGATCTAGAAATAGAATAGACAAGTATGCTTAATGAAGCCAGCAACCAAGAATCAGCTGCTTTAGGAGATCCTGACATTCCTGAATTTGGGTTTAGCTGATGAGTTGGAAGTATCCAAGACTACTTCTGGCTCGAAGACTTGCTAGAAGGACTCATGTGACTATGAAAAACTGTTATGTTAATGATATGGTTTATTACAATGGAAATACACAGATTAAAATCATCAAAAGGAAAAGGCATGTGGGACGAAGTCCAGGAGAAACTAAGTGCAAGCTTCCAGGTGTCCTCTCCCAGTGCAGTGGCACAGGTGCACCCCATAGCTCAGCAATGATGTGACAGCACTTGTCAACAGGGAAGCTCTCCAGAACCTTGGTATCCAGGATTTTTATCGGGGCCGGTCACATAGGCTTGCAGCATTCTTACCAGGCACAGTATTTCAAGGATTCAGAGTTCATTTCCTAGGAACTGGCCAAGGGGCAGGCCTGAATGAAGAAGGCCTTTCTTGGGAATGTGAAGTATTGGAGCAACTCAGGCCTGCCCAGCAAGTTAGCTGTTCAGAGACTTAGCTTCATTCTGGCCTGCCTGTCTGCCTGGCCACTCTTTTCTAAATAGAATAGACTTCCTTGGCCTCATAATAGATGGCCATTCTACATTCACGGACTCATCCTTTTTTTTTTGCCAACAAGTAATTGGAAAGTTTGATTTGACTTAAAGAAGTAAATGTGCTTTGTAGTTTAATAAGATCATAGTGAAATGTACGTGCCTATTCTGTTGTTCAGTCAATGAGTATTTTTTTTAATGCTGCTGCATACCAGACTCTGTGCTAGATGTGGATTTACAGAAATGATTAATATGGGTCCCTGCCCTCAAGGAGCTTAGAGATTCATAGGGGAGAAAAAAACAAAAGTAGCAATTCTGGTAAGCAGTGTGTGCACAGAAAGGTATTGGTGATAATTAGGGGAAGACTCCCATAAAGGGGTCACACTCCTTGAGTTGAGCTATAAAGATCAAATAGATAGAAGTGATCATGGAGCTGGTGTTTCTCTAGTCATTTCTGTAGCCAGTTTGCCTGTTTTGTTAGAACACACATGTATTGTTACCTGTGCAGTCTCCTTGGCTTACTGAAAAAGCACCGTAATGCTGGCTAGAAGAGAAATGTCTTTCCCAGTGTTTGTACAAGAGAAAAGAGTGGTGCAATACAAGCCTGTTTCCGTTACTCCATTACCATAAGTCCACCCAAGTAGCATTTCCAACCTATATTGGAAGATTGTAGTATTTTCATATATTGCTCTTCGATAGGGGGAGTATGTGAATGCATAGTTTTGGACTACTAAGAATAAGTATAACCAGTAAAAATTTAAACGTACTTTGTTTCAAACGCAAGGGCAAATGCTTGTCTTACCTTGATGATATTGCATGTAACAATTTTTCTGTACTTGGAAGCAAAAAACCTTTAGACAAAAATATTGGTCCAAATTTTATCATATTTGGCTCCTACATATATGTGCTTCTCAACTCTCCTGAGAGGAATAAAGAGTTTTGTTTTTTGAAAAGTGCAAAGAAATTACTATAAGATCAAGACTGTCTTATAGTGAATATGGGATAATTTCAAAATGTCAACCTTGAGAGTTTTTTTCTAATAAAATCTTGTTCTCTTTTCCTAGCATTACAGTGTTTCTGCCACCTTTGCACAAAAGACAATTTTACTTGTGTCACAGATGGACTCTGCTTTGTCTCTGTCACAGAGACCACAGACAAAATTATACACAATAGTATGTGTATAGCTGAAACCGACCTAATTCCTCGAGACAGGCCATTTGTATGTGCACCATCTTCAAAAACTGGGTCTCTTACTACAACATACTGCTGCAATCAGGACCACTGCAATAAAATAGAACTCCCAACTGTTGGTAAGTTATTGCATAAGATTTTTTTTTTCTTAATACTACAAAGGAAAGCCTTAGACTCTGACTATGATTTTAGAACTGGAAGGCATCTTATAGATTGTCTACCCCAGCTTGTTCAGTATAGAGGCAAGAACAAACTTGTCCACAGTGCAGGGTTATAAGAGTAGCCCTGGGTGTGTGTTGAGAGGTTAGTTCCATGATACTTTCTGCTCACCACAGCAGTATGTCCTCAGAATGTCTTCAGAGTGAATTTCTTCTTCCTTGTTTAGTACTCTGTCCTTTAAAGCAATCAATAATAGGTGGGAATTGAAAGCAGCACTAAACAGTCCAGATGCCTTCATTTTGTAATTTCACCTTGCCTTATAAAAAAAATGTCCTGGAAAAGCTAGGAATTTCAAGAATAAACTCTTAGGATTAGATTAATTTAAGGTTCTGGTTTAAGATGTCAATCTAAGCACATTTAATTCTGTCCTCAAATTTCTACTGTAGTAATCAAAAGGAATATAAAAATAGGGGGACCTGTATTAATGCTAGCAGAATTAATGGAAGAATACTGCCCACATGCCTACACTTGTGAGAAACTTTACAATTTACTAGTACCAGTTAGAGAAGGGCAGCAGGCCCCGCCTGATACATGTGATAACAGCAAAATGCAACTGAGTCTGCAGCATGACCAGGAAGCTCCCTGTGGCCAGTCTCTGTCAGACTCTTAACCTTTCTGGCTCTTCTGCAATTCTAATATGACAAAATGGTAATTCCAGAATTCTCCATTTCCTAAACCTTGAGAAGGACTCACTTCATTTCTACTGCTAAAAATGCACAAATTCCTTATTCCCAGACCCTTGTTACACAAAGAACAAAAAAATTACCAAATGAAAAGCTTCAGTGGTTTAAAAGGAGTGAACTAAACTGGCTAAATCAGTGCAGATTGTTACCCTTTAAGATAGATTTACCACATGATAGGGAAGAACTTTCAGACAGACCAAGGTCTGTTTTTCAGTTGTTCACTATAAAATGAGGACATTTCACAGTTGATAAAGATTGCTTTCAGATGAAAAGCTTGAGTGATTAATTATTTTTTAAAATGCAGTATTGAAAATGAACAGCAGACTGGATACGATAATTTTATAGTCAAGTGTGAGACAAGCTTAAGGCAAGATGAGCTTGAGAAACTGTTACAATTCAGAGAAAAAGACAGTTGGTGAGCAAATTAAGAGATACAGAGGACAGATCTAGGTGATCCAATATGCTTAGTATAAATATTTCAGAAAAAGACATAAGAGCAGACTTTCTATGCAAATTTAATGAAAAAATACTTATCTAAATACATATAATAGAAGACATACCAATTTCAAGAATAAAGAAAAAATGTATATGCATTCAGCTCATGTGAACACGGATTGACTATAAAAGAGAAAAAAGTTCAGATTTTGTGCTTTTTTTAAATACTAGAGGGCAGTGGAACATCATATAGTGAATGTTACTTAAAATTCTTTAGACAAGCCAAGATTTTTCATATATAAAGCAAAAGCATCTTTAGATAATTAAGTAGTCAGTGTATAAGGACACACATGTACTCTTCCTGAAAGAAATTACTAGAATTTGAATTCTATATTATAAGAAATAAATCCAAATAAGGATATTAAGAATGGAGAAGATGTGCTATTAAAGAAATGGTGGTGTGCAGTGAACCAGCAAGGCTCAGGATGAATGCCAAAATAATTATAATTAACTAGAAGCCCGGGGCACAAAATTCATGCATATGGCAGGGGTTTCCTCAGCCTGGCCTGCACCCTCTCACAATCCGGGACCACTAGCTCCTAACTTCTCGCCTGCCGCCTGATCACCCCTAACTATTCTGTCTGCCTACCTGATTATCCCTAACCACCTCTGCCTGCCTGCCTCATCGCCCCTAATCACTCTGCCTGCATGCCTGATAGCCCCTAACTGTCTCTGCCTCAGCCCCCACCATGGCTTCATCCAGAATGTCTGTCATTCAGCTGCCCGGTCTAATTAGCATATTATGCTTTTATTATTATAGAAAGCTTTCTGAAACAATGTAAAGCAATAATTATTAAAAGATGATAAATAAGAAAATAAGTGCTCTTGAATTAAAAATTCAAGTGATTAAAATAGAGTAGATAGTATACACATGCAAACTTTATTATAAAAAACAAATATATTTTGCCTGATAAAATTGATGGCTATATGTACATATATACACACACATACATACACCTACATTAAACTGAATTGTTTTGGAGTAGTGAGGTTGTATATAGATTTATTTTTTTTAACTTGTGCTCATCTAGTTCTTTTATTAGTGACCCTGAGAGTAATAAATAGGGAGGTCCTAGAATACTGGTGGTAGCTGGCCTTGTTATTTATTTAGATGGCTGAAAAATGCAGGAAGAACAAGTGAATGTTGACTAAGTTGGTGATCATAAAAGGAGATCCAATGGGAGAAGGCTGAATGACTCATTTGTTCTGGTTTCCAGCCCTGTGGGCTGCTGCAGTGAGGCTTTATGACTAATGGTGGTAGTGGCCAACTACAGGAAATGTGGAGAATTAGGAAATTGTGGATGCTACCTATCGTATTTTTCATATTTGTTTCACTTGCCCTTTTTCAGGAAAGCCATCACCTGGCCTTGGTCCCGTTGAACTGGCAGCTGTCATTGCTGGACCAGTCTGCTTTGTCTGCATCTCACTCATGTTGATGGTCTATATCTGCCATAACCGCACTGTCATTCACCATCGAGTGCCAAATGAAGAGGACCCTTCATTAGATCGCCCTTTTATTTCAGAGGGTACTACATTAAAAGATTTAATTTATGATATGACAACATCGGGGTCTGGATCAGGTAATGTAATTGTTTTTCCTAAGAAATCTTTTAAAAATTAACTGCATTATTTGATTAATTGGCTGAGCCACTCGACTTGGTTTGTTAAAACTTTGGATAGTGTGAATACTAGTCCAGCTTGAGCCTAGTAAAGGTCTTTAAGCTTGGTCTATATCTGACTATGGCTACTTTAGTGTAGACAGATTAGCACTTACTTTTACTGAAATAAGTCAGTATATCAGCTTCATGTTTGTGTAAATTTCAAAGTATTCTCACCTTCTCAGGACTCCGTGAGATAGTAAGAAGAAGAAGAATTGTTCTCATATAGGTTAGCTGAGTTCAAAGATGTTCAAATGATATTAGGATTGTTTAACAGCTTTATTTTTTTTCTCTTTTTTAAAAAATATATTTTATTGATTTTTTACAGAGAGGAAGGGAGAGGGATAGAGAGTTAGAAACATCGATGAGAGAGAAACATGGATCAGCTGCCTCCTGCACACTCCCTACTGGGGATGTGCCCGCAACCAAGATACATGCCCTTGACCAGAATCAAACCTGGGACCCTTCAGTCCGCAGGTCGACACTCTATCCACTGAGCCAAACTGGTCAGGGCAACAGCTTTATTTTTGTCTTTGAACTGAAACAGGCATGACAGAAAATGTGTTTTGAATTGTGGAAGTTATTTACTTTTTATGAATTTTTTGTCATTTTCTCACTTCAGAAAAAAGTCTAACCACCTTGTTATTTAATATAACTGGATGGATCCATGGCCCCTGTGATGTTTGCTTTTTTCAGTTCTGGTCATTTTTTGTGGGATTAGAAATAGACTAAGAAATTGCCCTGACTGGTTTGGCTCAGTGGATAGAGCGTCGGCTTGCGGACTGAAGGGTCCCAGGTTCCATTCCCTTCAAGGGCATGTACCTTGGTTGCAGGCACATCCCCAGTAGGATGTGCAGGAAGCAGCTGATCAGTGTTTCTCTCTCATTGATGTTTCTAACTCTCTATCCCTCTCCCTTCCTCTCTATAAAAAATCAATAAAAATATATTTTTAAAAAAAAGAAATTTCCAGAATTATTCTCAGAAGTGGAATTTGACATAGCACTGCTTTATGTTTAAATCAAAGGGGATTTATTTTTGACTTTTTGCTTTGTAAGGATATTAAGAGAGGAAGACCTCTATCCTCTATAGTATTGTAATGTGACACTCATGTAAGAATTAAGAGGTCTAGACTCCAGTGCACACTTTGTCACTGCTTGCCTCCCTGACCTCGGTCAAACAATGTTTCCTCTTTAGGCTTTTATTTCTTCATCAGAAATATGGAACAGATACTTGGTAACACTACTTAAAGTGGTTTGTTAGGGCTTTAAATGAGATACACTATCGCCTTTGAAAGGTATAAATCAACTTCAAATAAGGGCTATACTTATGGCTAAAATGAAGATTTGAAGATATATAGTGAAAATTTCACTAATTTTATCACCAAGTGACTAAAGGAAAGTTAAAGTAGAAGTTGTGACTAGGAGAAGAATATGACTTTGAAGCATCAAATCACATCTGCTAATAAAGTTCACATAAATGTCAAATGCCCATTTTAAGGAAATTAACATATCTAAACTAATAAAAGCGAAATAGTAAAATTAACCGTTTCTCTGAGACAGGGTAAGCCACACCCACCAGCCAATCAGAGCGGCTGTATGCAAATTAGCCCAGCCAACATGGTGGCCGCCACTCACGGATCTGAGTAAATGTTTAGGCAGCGTCCATTGCAGCAGGAGCGAAAGGAAAACTGTCTTCGGCCCTTGGCGGGCAGGCTCCGAAACATGTTTCAATAATGTAACAATCAGAGAATCCTCGGGAGCTGAAGGGAATAGGCCTGGCCTGACTTACTAAGAGTAACGAAGTCTCATTATAGACGCTGCGCTGCAAGGTGAAGCAGAGGAGGTTTCGTTACCTCAGCCCACCTCAGCTTAAAGGAACAGTGTATCAATTATAGGAGATAAACCCCAGAAACCTGCGTCCAGCCAGCCTTGCTGGGACGTTGGGTCAATGGGAGCTGTGGGCAGCTTTAAAGCCCCTCACCCAGGCTGGTCAGGCACGCCAGCAGGTGGACATCCACCAAGGGCTCCCAGACTGAGAGAGGGCACAGGCCGGGCTGAGGGAACTCCCGAGTGCACAGAGTGGCTGCAGGGCGGGATAGCGCAGGACCCAGGACCCGTGAGTGGGAAAGAGGCGGCAGGGTTGGAGGGCACCGGGAAGCGGGTAAGAGGCGGAAGGGGGTCGATGGCCTGCTTGGTGAGCTTCCCAGGCCCTTTGCGGGGCATCGGGGAGCGGGTAATAGGCGGCAGGGGGTCGGCAGCCTGCTTGGTGGGCTTCCCAGGCCCTTGGAGGAGCATCGGGGAGTGGGTAAGAGGCAGCAGGGGATCGGCGGCCTGCTTGGTGGGCTTCCCAGGCCCTTTGCAGGGCATCGGGGAGCGGGTAAGAGGCGGCAGGGGGTCGGCGGCCTGCTTGGTGGGCTTCCCAGGCCCTTTGCGGGGCACCGGGGAGCGGGAAAGCAAGGCTGCAGGGGCCGGGGTCCTGCTTGGCAGCTCCCCAGACCCCTTGGCGGCACCAGGAAGTGGGAAAGGAAGGTAGCAGGGGACTGGTGAGTGGGAAAGAGTCGGCGGCCTGCTTGGCGGATTCCCAGGTCCCTTCTGGGGATCCGGGAGCAGGAAAAGGCTGACCTGACCACAAGGCAGGGTTTTCCCTGCTTTCTGGTGGCTGGAGGAAGATGGGCAGTAGGCAAGCGTGGGAGGCAGGCAGCACCCAGCCCTGGCCACAGCTCAAAAAAGAGAACAACATGCTGGGGAGGGCAAGAGTCTGAGAGATCAACATAAAGGGGGTGCCTGCTCCAAGCCTCCACGGTGTGCCTGGGGGCAGGTCCCCAGCAGGTAGACACACACAGGAGGACTGCTCCAAGCCTCAGATGCGGCTGGGGGCAGGTCCCCAGTGGTCACACACACACACACAAAAGGTGCCTGGCAGACTGGGGCCATCATAGGACATCCACTGAGGGGTCCCAGACTGTGAGAGGGCACAGGCCGGGCTGAGGGACTCCCTCCACCCTTGAGTGCACAAATTTTTGTGCACCGAGCCCCTAGTTGATGTATATGCTTCAGGAAAGATGCATGTATCTATCTGTTCATTTAGAAACATTTCATGATCTGAAGTCTTCAGTAGAATTTGGATATCTAATCTAATAAAAGAGTAATATGCAAATTAACCCTCACTCTGAGACACCTAAGCCATGCCCACCAGCCAAGCCATGCCCACCAGCCAATCAGAGTGACTATATGCAAATTAACTCCGCCAAGATGGCAGTTAATTTGCATACACAGGCATAGAGCGTAGACTGAAGACAGCCTAGAAGGGAGCCAAGTGCTGCAGAAGGGAGCCAAGTGGCAGAGAAGGGAGGAAGCGAGGCAGCAAAGATGAGAGGGAGCAAAGTGGGGGAGACTGGAGGGAGCGAGGCAGCAGAGATGGGAGGAAGTGAGGCAGCAGAGACAGGAGGGAGCAAGGCAGCAGAGACTGGAGATAGGAGGGAGCTGAGGCAGCAGAGATGGGAGGAAGCGAGGCAGAGGAGAAGGGAGTGAAGCCTGCTTTGGCGGGCTTTGCTCCCTTCTCTGCTTCACTCCGACTCAGGAAGCCCTATTCTTGCAGGAAGCTTCCTCCAGTGGGCCTCTAGTATATATATATATATATATTTAGTAAGTGAGTTCTGTTATGACTTCTAAGACACATGTAGTTTGCACTGGAGCCTACATCTCTTAGGGCAGCCTTTAGGGACCCCTGAGAACATTGTGAGGAAGGAAGCAATGAGAGGTTGAATTAAGATGGAGCAGCCTAGTCCTGAAGATGCGACAGTCTTTGGGCAGGAGTAGTAGAGGAGTGGAGATTGTTTTAGGGCTTTCCTGGGATTTCCCATTGATTCTGAGTTATTCCAAAGAGTTCCCAAAGAAGATCTGGCTTATTCGAAAAGTTATTCTGGACCAAAATATGATAAGCAAGGACCAAAAGTCACAGGAAATCAGGGTGGCTACAGATCATTTGGGATTAATCCCTTGAACCTGTTCTCTTGTTTCCAAACTTACACCCAGGGAAATCAAAGTAGCTGCTACTTGGCATAGGCTGCAGGGGAACAAGCCTACCTAACAGAGCAAAAGAAATGGCTGTCTGGATGGCAGTTGGTTTTCCAATAAGAATACATTTATTTACCTTAAAGATACACATGTATGAAGTAAAGACTTGAATTGTTGTTTTTCCCATTTTATCTATAGTTATAGATCCATCAGGGATTACAGCTCTGTGATCTCTGTGAAAGCTTCTCTTCTTTTATGCCTTACCCTGCAAAAGCTTATTTACATTCTTTGCAAGTAGCTGTAGTTTGGGGTAGTTAGCTGATGTCTCATGTCTGAGTTATTTCATCTTTAAAATCAAAGTAATTGGATTGTTGTGAGATTCAAATGAGACAAAAATGTTTGTGTGAAAACATGTGGGAAATGGTAACATATATCCAAATGACAGGTGTTACTCTTATTGAAAAGATATTTGGAAGAAAAATCTGACATACAGGATCTATTTGCTGCATTGTACATAAAACCTTAGTTTAAGGCCCCCTTCCCCTGTCATAGTTCATTGGGTGCTAAATGGCCTGCAGATTAATCCAGACAGAAGCTATTGTCTGTTGAATGACAACAGAAAATGCCATCTCTTTCCCTTCTATTCATTATAAAGCCTTATTGCTTGCTACCTCATGCATAGGACTCATGCTTATGAGTAAATAAAATGTGTATACATAATGCCCCTTTTAATTCTTTTACTCTTTGAGGAAAAGGCAAAACTAAACATTTCATATTATGAATTTACATGCTTATTACTCAGTACCATGGCCATAGTTGAGGAAAGGTCCTATCTCTCTCAGAGACTATTTTAACTTGGGAACTGCAGGGAAGACAGTGGAGAGCTAACCTAATCCCTGTTGAATTAACTTGAATCTCAGGTTCTGCACGTGTCCGTATTTAAGCTATCATTGGATCGTCAAGTGTGTGAGCTTGCATGTATGTGGAGTGTTTGAAAGAGAGTGAGTCTCATACCAATGTTCCTTATGTCTTGTTCATGCTTATGATCGGTTATAATGTATGCATGTTATTTAGGTCTTATTTCTGTTCACTAATGTGAAGCATTTTCGCCATTGAAGTTTACTCTTCTGAAGGTAGAGAGAATTAAGCAGAGAACATAGAGATCTAAATTAGACTTGTTTATTTTTGTCTTTAAAAGAAAATTATTACTTTTTGAAAATGCTCAGTATTCATGTGGGTTATAGTAACCAAATATAGATAATATGATGACTCTAGATGTGGTTTTTAATTTTAGGTCTGCATCTAGAATCCAACGGTGATGGGAATAACAAAAATTTTCCTTGTCCCATTAGCCTATCTTGACCATCCCATTTACATGGGTCCTGAATTGTCAGATATTCAGGTGAACTGGAATAGTCCCAAATATAGTGTTACTTAAATGTTGTAGGTAATTATAAATCCTTTTTTATAAATGAAATACATGTGGCAATATTTCAAAAAAAAGGTGTTTTAAAGTAAGGCAAGTTCAGTTGGTAAAAAAAAATTACTAAAGTAAATTGCTAGACACTTGTTGCATAGGCAGCCAGTTCCTAGCAAGTAAATTGCCTATCTTGAAATGGTTTCTGTGATAATTTTTACTCATTTATTAAAAGTTGGGCCAGAATTTATTTTTATGTCTTGTATTCACATATTTTTCTCCTCCTACAATTAAAACTGTTACCAGATTCATCTTTCTAAAATCAGGGTTTTTTAAAAATTATTTCTCCCCATACATAGCCTCTTTTCAGAAAATTTCAATAGTTCTTCATTTACCCACAGCCCTCATTGGTCATTTTGAGCTTGGCATCTCTAGTATTTGTCACATTCAGGTGACAGTTTACCTTCTCTTCCACTGCTTTACTACATGCACCTCCTTTCTGTTTATCTAAGCTGGTTCCCTAAAAATTTATCATTCATTTCCTTCTTGTACTTATGCGTGCATATTCCTCTTACCTGAATACCTTACCTCCTTCTCTTCTCCTTAGGTATCCCGCTGTAAAGGCCAGTCTGAATTCAACTTACTTTACAAAACCTACCTTGACCCTCTAGGCAGGAGTTTCTGGATTCTTTTAATGTATTTATTATTTACCTTTTATCATGAATTACTGTGTCTGCAAATGTGATCTTTATATTGAGATTGTAAGTTCCTTAAAAGTAGAGCTTAAAAGAGTTACACCTTTCCTATGGTGGTGTTGGATACCCATACTTTCGTTGATTGTTTGTATTGAATACTATTTATTTTTGTCTTCAGGTTTGCCATTGCTTGTTCAGAGAACAATTGCAAGAACCATTGTGTTACAAGAAAGTATTGGCAAAGGTCGATTTGGAGAAGTTTGGAGAGGAAAGTGGAGAGGAGAAGAAGTTGCTGTGAAAATATTCTCTTCTAGAGAAGAACGTTCATGGTTCCGTGAGGCAGAGATTTATCAAACTGTAATGTTACGTCATGAAAACATCTTGGGTTTTATAGCAGCAGACAATAAAGGTCAGTAACATTTACTTTTCCTTTGAGTGTATTAGTAACAAAATCTAATCTAATAAAAGAGTAATATGCAAATTAACCATCTCGCTGGGATGCCTAAGCCATGCCCACCAGCCAGTCAGAGGGGCTGTATGCAAATTAACCCAGCCAAGATGGCGGCCGACAGCCACGGAGCTAGAGTAAACAGCAGGCTTCCGTTGCAACTGCCTGCCTAGGCTGGCTGAGCCTCTGCTCACAGTAACAATGTTTCAATTATAGAAGCCATGGAGCTGAAACAAACAGGAGGCTTCCTTACCTGCCTAGGCCTTGGCCCAAAGCAACAGTGTTTCAATTATAGAAGATAAATAAACCCCAGAAACCTGATTCCAGCCAGCCTCGCTGGGACACTGGGTCAGTGGGAGCTGTGGGCAGCCTGAAAGCCTGAAAATGGCCCTCAGCTCGTCACCCAGGCTGGCCAGGTACCCCAGTAGGGACTCGAACCCTGAAGGGACTGTGGGCACCCTGAAAACGGCCCTCAGCCCATCACCCAGGCTTGCCACACCTCAATGGGGTGAGGGTCCACACTGGGGGGGTTGGCCAGCCTGCAAACAGCCATCAGCCCCTCACCCAGGCTGGCCAGGCACGCCAGCAGGTGGACATCCCCTGAGGTGTCCCAGACTGTGAGAGGGCACAGGCTGGGCTGAGGGACCCCCCCCCTCACGAGTGCACAAATTTTTGTTCATCGGGCCCCTAGTCTATTTAATAAAGCCTTTTTACAGATATGGCTACTGAGCACTGTCAAATTTACTGAGATAAATAGATATGTGTCATATAGATTAGACCCAATTGGTCAAATGGAATATATTAGACGTCTTTAGAACCAGGAACTCCTTAAAGATTTCCTTGACTCTTGACATCCTGTTCCTAAATCTCTAATTGTTTTATAACAACTAATTTTTTGAAAGCCGCATGCTTTGTTATTTTGCTGCTGGACAGTTAATTATTGAGTGAAGTCATAATACAGAAAAACTTACAAACTCAGGTTGCTCAACCCGAGGTAGGATAGAGCCCAGATATCTGTTTCCATTTGACCTCTTCCTGACCTTAAGAGCATTCTGATATACACTAATAACTTTATTTATAAGGAGAGTAAAAAAAAAACAAACAAAAAAAAACACTTCTCAGTGTAGTCTGTTTTAAGTTCCCTGGGGCTTAAATAGATTATTAAGTAGATACATGGTTTCTCCAAAACTACATTGACACTTCCTTGCTTGTGGCTCAGGTGCTTAAGGTCCAGGGTCAGGTCAGATGCTGAGGAGGCAAGGAAGCCTTCTCAGGGGAGAGTCAGAATGAGTGGTGACTGTGAGCAATGACTTCAGACTGTACCTCAACTACTTTTTTGGCTGCACTTACTATCTTTTGTCTAAATTTCTACTCTTACAGCTTTTGTCAGAGACGTATGTTACAACTCAGCTCTCATTATTCCTAACCTGAATCAAATGCTTTCCAGTATTCCTGTTTTTTAAAAACTGCTGTCATTATCTTTTTGAGATTGGCCAGAACCACAGTTATCTTTTTCCTTCTCTCCCTTCCTGTTTTTTTCAACAACGTTTATTGCTTCAAACTATTAACACTGTTTAAACTCAGTTGGTAATTATGGATGATTTGATTTTTCATTTTGCTTGTCTGTATTTTCAAATTTATAAACAACAAGCATTTATTACTTAATTTTTTAACTTTTATTTAGAGAAAATTTCCATTATATAAAAATGAATAGTATAATGAACTTGCATCACGCACCTTTAATAATTATTAATTCATTGCCAATCATATTTGATCTCTGATTTCACCCACACTGCCCCCTAACTAAATTATTTGAATTCAGTTTCAGTTAATATATCTTTCTATCCATAAACATTCTCATTTGTATCTTCAGATTATAAAGAACTTTTGGTGAAACACTACTATTGTCACTTTTAAAAATATCAAATATCTAGTCAGTTTTGAATTTCTGCAGCTGTCTCCTATTATTATTTTTAAACAGTTGGTTATTCATTTTAGGATACAAAGTCCAAATATTGCATTTGGTTGGTTTTAATTTTAAGTCCCTTAAAATCTCTAGGTTCCTTCACCATCTTTTGTTTTTTGTTTTTTCTTCTTGCAGTTTATTTGTTGAAGAAACTAAATTGTTTGTCCTGTAGGGCTTATCACAGTCTGGATTTTACTAATTGAATTCCTATACTGTCTCTGAACTTAACTCCTTGTATCATTTGAAAACTGGTAGGTTAGAATTAGAGACTGAATCTGATTACATTTTATTGGTTTCCTGAAAATATTTTCTGTATATTATATATTTTCTGTTGTATCACATCAGGAGACATATAAAGTTTGATTATCGGGTTTTTTTGTGTGACTTAGAGTTAGTAATGGATAGAGACAGTGATTATCAGTGGCTACTACCAGTTCAATATTACTTAATTTAAAAACAAAACATAAACAAAAGCAGTGATCATAGTCTGACCAAATCCTTAGTTTTCATTTTCTTCTGTCTCTGACATCACTTAGCTTCTTCCCCAATTCTTAATACAACCTTTATTGTAGTCTGTGATTCTAGACTTTAATAGTTGTCTTTGTTTTCTGAAACTCGTCTTACTGATTTTTATGAAGGGTCTAATTCTACAAATAATAATTGCTCCCTTAAAGATCTTGCCCACATTCATGGCTTCAAACTCTATTGTGATGGTGACTTTCAAATCTGCGTTTTGGGGCTCAAACCTCACCCAAACCCAGCATGTATTAGACATGTTCCAAGTCGCAAACTGGCACAAAATGCTCCTGCTGCTGTGGGCTGAGCTTTCTCTTTGCATTTGTTCAAACAGCAACCAAGCTGGTGCTGTCATCTGGTGGTCCCCATGGGAACTAACTGGCCTTGCTGGCTCTTCCCTTGCCCCTCAACCCCAATCCCCTTCTCCTTTATCTTCGTTCTCCTGGTTTAGTTAAATCTACCAGATAACCCTTTATATACGCACAGCCTCTTACATATCTTTTTTCCTTCTGCCTTTCTTGTCAATTGCCTCAGAAAAATCTATCTTCCGTCTGCCTGTGTTCCTATGTATTGTATTTCATAATTCAGTCATAAGCAGGCAGATAAAGTAGTGATATATCTGTGTCGAGGAAGAGACAAGGTACAGTTTGAACAGAATTAATTTATGAAGAACAAGTTTGTAAAGAACTAGTATCATAAATCTCTAAATCCTTTTGAAATTACTGAAAAATTCCCTCCAGAATCTTCTGAAAACATATTTCTTGATCTCTTCTAATCAGAGTTGTTTTCCTTCAGATAACAGCCTTCAAAATGTAGAAGCTGATTTATGTCAATTTGGGTTTTGTCTTTTGTTTTATAACTAATGAGAAAAGAAACAGCACATTTTAAATTCTCATGTTTCATGTTATGGAACTAGGTGCTTTAGTGTACTAAATGCATTTTAAAAAATCTGTTATTCTATTTTTAAAATCTTCTTAATGGTCTTACAAAGTAAGATATTCTTGTTATGTAAAGGGAGGCGCTGTGGCTCACTGGTTAGGAAAGTTGTCTGAAGTTAGTCAATAACAGCCCTTGGATGTGAACTTGGGTCACAATGACTTCAGGTGTATATCTTTTACTGAATTGTGCTGCTTCCTACTGTTGTAATGCTTTTTCTCACAATTTCATGAAATGTGTTTTTTCACATATTTCTAGCTACTTGTAAGTTAAATAGGCTTTAGTGGACCAGTCTATCCAAAATCTTTACCTTGATTCCCATGGGAAAGACACATTGCAAATTCATGCATCAGCTTACAAGTGAACTTTTGGTACATACATTCCTAGTTTTTGAGGTATAAAATCACCTTGTGTGTGTAAAACTGGGTTCAGTCCCAACTTTTTCTTTCCCCTAACATTTCAGTTTTCTGGCACAGCTTTTCCGTGTGTCAGTGATACACTTTTATGAAGTCTTAGAGTCATAATCATCTTGTTGGCCTCTTTGTTAACTATAATCAGAGCCTCTCATTAAAGCTTGCATTTCTTCATTTCACTTCACTTTGAGTTTTGTTCCATACTGCTCTGTTCCACACTGTGCCACACCAGGGTACTCCTTCTCATTTTCCTGCTTCCTTTCATTGTTTCCCTCCTCCCAGAAGCCATCACTGAGCACCTAACCTGAACCAGGCATTTTTCTAGACACTAAAGAGTTCCCACTCTGCTACTGTCTGTGTAGACTCAAGATTACCATCTTTAAACTGTGATTTCTTGTCTTTCTCTCTTTTTTAAAAAATTTATCTTTGTTGTTGAAAGCATTAGAGATTGTCTCCTTCCGCCCCCCCCCCCCATTCACTCCCTCCATCTTGCTTTCTCCTCCTCCTCAGCCCTTCACCAATTCCTTGTCTCTTAAATGTGATTGGTCATCTAGCCTTATCTCAGGAAATGAGGCTTACTCTGAGGACCTAAAGGATACATATGTAAAAGAAAAGACAAAATGAAAATACAGGAAAATATGAAGGAAATATATACAAATTTAAGGTTCGATCATATCATAGTGGGATTTGGGATAGAGAGTAAAGTGATAACTTGAACAAATAAATTGTCAATGTTCTACAGCCTGTCTAAAATATTGTTATTATACTTTGCAGACAATGGTACGTGGACTCAGCTCTGGTTGGTGTCAGATTATCATGAGCATGGATCCCTTTTTGATTATTTGAACAGATACACAGTTACTGTGGAAGGAATGATAAAACTCGCTCTGTCCACAGCAAGTGGACTTGCCCATCTTCATATGGAGATTGTTGGTACCCAAGGTAACTTGAAGCAATCCTGTTTTTACTTTCAGTTCCCATGGACCTAGTGTCTGTTCAGAACATTTTTGTAAGAAGTCGATCTAATTGGAGATGTTATATTTCTATTGAAAGTCTCACATGGAGTCAGGAACCTAGGAATTTGTTTAAAGATCCTGTAGTCATTGTAACATACTGATATTTTTGTAAGTTCTTAAAAATTGCATTCAGTTTCCTACATGTGATTTTTGAGGATATTGATTTCAAAATTCAAGTCTAAGAGATGTATTTTTATGTGTAGTATCAAATGAAAGTGGAAATGCTTTATAAATGTCAACATGCTATATAAATGTTATCTTGCCATCTAACAAAATTATATTTGACTTTGAGATAAGACTGCATGAGTCCCTTTGACAGTTGAAAAATTAAATATTATGTTTTAGTTATTAAATATTTATGCTATGATTTTTGTGCTATGTGGGATATCAGACAACAACAAATCTCTGTGCTCTAGTGATTATCCACTTGCTACCTGTTTCACTTGAGGTGGTTAAGTAATAACCCAAGTAAAAATTGTGATTGGTACTACGTTTTAAGCAATTATGTTTAATTTCTTTTACTTTAGGAAAACCAGCCATTGCTCACAGAGATTTGAAATCAAAAAATATCTTGGTAAAGAAGAACGGAACTTGTTGTATTGCAGACTTGGGACTGGCAGTAAGGCATGATTCAGCCACAGATACAATTGATATTGCTCCAAACCACAGAGTGGGAACAAAACGGTATATTTGTGAATAAATAGTTTTTAATATGTTCTAAAAGCAAATTCTTTTCCTTCTCATCTGCATATACATATTTTCTCTGAAACTCAAACTTTATTAGACTGACCACAGGTAGAAGATTTACGGTTTTGTCTGCTCTGAAAGCAAGGTTACCTAACGTAAAAAGAAGCCTGCTGATGAAAGATGGTCCTTCCAGAAAATATTTTCATTAGTTATGTTAATTATAATAGCAGTGGGAGCTAATGTTTATAGGGTACCTACTGTGTGCCAATCATTTTAATGAATTTTTTTCATATATTATCTCATTTGATGCCCTCCTCTAATGCAGTACTATAACTATCCCAACTATTTTTAGTTCCTGAAAATATGCCTGCTTTTCTTCCTTAGAACTTTTGCATGTGCTGTGCCTAGAGTCCACTTTCTCCTCCTGCTCCCCTGACATGTCCTCACCCTTTCTTTCTCATAGGAAGCCTTTTCTGGACTGTTAGGTGTCCTTGCCAACAACTCTCATAGCATGCTGAAATTGGACCATTAAGGCCCTTAACACATTATGGTGTAATTATTTATTTGTCTGTATATTCCATTGGGTTGTAGGCCACTTGGAATCAGTCTGTATTCTCAGTATCCATCACAGTGCCTAATACATAGTAGATACTCAGTAAATATTTGTGGACTCCACAAGTCCTCAAAATAATCTAACTAAGTAGGTGTCTTTATTCTCAAGTCACAAATGAGGAATACACCTCATAGAGGTTATGTAATGTGGCCAACCTCTTAAGTGGATGATAAGCTGAAGAGCTGACATTTGAACCTGTGAACACAAGCTTGCTGTGTATTGCAACATATCTTCAAACTACCACCTTGACCTTGAAGTGAACCAAGCTTTATTCTGTCTCAGTTGTATTTATGACTTCTGGATTCAATAGGAACTCTCAGAATTCTAAACTCTGGTTACAGTACAGTGGTTGCCACTGGTCTTTGTAGGTCCTTATCTGTAACCTTAGTAGGGCTTTTGAAACCTCAGGACTCCACAATGTGGCATCAATAGGAAGATTAGCATTCATTTTAATCTACTATTTTCTTCCCTGGGATATGTCCCTGCCCTATTGTCCACCCGATTTTAATGAGGAGACTTCTAGATTAAAATATATAGTTCCTGCAAAGTACATGACCAAGTAGGTGGTGTACATTAGGATATTTGTTAACAGTCACAGTTGTTTCCTGTGGCTTTCATTGAAAACTAAGATTATAAGGCAGGTAGCAGTTAGGGTTTAATTAACATCATTAATTTGGAAGCCAATATGTTATATAATACTTTTATTGAGTCTAATATGACCTCAGTTATGTAATACTATATTTGTATGAATAGAGAGATGTCTGAAAGCATGTTCATCAAATGTTAACACTGTGTGATAGTGAAGTACAATAAATTGTACTTTATGTACTTTGGGAAAATATCTATAAGAATGGGTCATTTAAAAAACCCAGCAGAACCATGCTGAAAGAGGGGGAAAGTCAATATATATTTTTTTCTTTTTTTTTTCTTTCTTAATTCTCAGGGGTAAAAGAAAATTTATTAAACAGTTCAAAAATAATATGGCCACCATTTAATAAAATACAATACTGATTTATTTTTTAGGTACATGGCCCCTGAAGTTCTAGATGATTCCATAAATATGAAACACTTTGAATCCTTCAAGCGTGCTGACATCTATGCAATGGGCTTAGTATTCTGGGAAATAGCTCGAAGATGTTCCATTGGTGGTAAATTTCTTCTCCCTTCCTCAACAGTTTGTCATGAACAGAAGTTGTTTAAGAATTGCTTTCTCTTTTATTGAATGAAATTAAACACATCAACAGTCTGAAATTATGTTCACCAGGTGATCAGGAGAATGCCAAGAAAATAAAGGAGCCAAAACCTGTAATGAGGGGAAAACAACGTGACATGCTTTACCTAATGCACAGCTTTACCCTGATGTATTATTCCTTTTCTGTTTCCTCTTGCATCTTGGAGAGCGTCAGACTCTAGCCCTTTATTATCTTGAAATAGAACTATGTTGGATGGATGAACTGCTTTGGTGGCCACCCAGGAAACTAGCATGCACCTGAGTCAAACTGATTTTTCCCCCTGAGATGGTGGTTATTTTTCCCAACTTGGAAATTAGGTATACAGAGTACAGTACAGTTATACTGCATTGTAGTAGAGAGAACAGGTTATTGACAGGTGCAAGTAGAGGAAGGGATTTGCACCTCAGGCTTGTCTTGTAAGATTCCCATCTCAGTGATAGAGGGTATATCCCCGTGCCAAGTGAGAGGCCGTGCACTCATGGAAGAAAACGCATAAAACTGCCCTGGCTGGTTTGGCTCAGTGGATAGAGTGTCGGCCTACGGACTGAGGGGTCCCAGGTTCGATTCCGGTCAACAGCGTGTGCCTTGGTTGCGGGCACATCCTCAGTGGCGGGGGTGCAGGAGGCAGCTGATCAATGTTTCTCTTTCGTCGATGTTTCTGGCTCTCTATCCTTCTCCCTTCCTCTCTGTAAAAAATCAATCTAATCTAATAAAAGAGTAATATACAAATTGACCCTCACTGCATTACACCTGAGCCACGCCCACCAGCCAATCAGAGTGGCTGTATGCAAATTAACCCAGCCAAGATGGTGGCCGGTAACCATGGAGCTAGAGCAAACAGGAGGCTTCCGTTGCACCTGTGATGGAGTTGAACTGCCTGCCTAAACCGGCCAGGCCTCTGCTCAAGGCAACAGTGTTTCAATTATAGAAGCCATGGAGCTGAAGCAAACAGGAGGCTTTGTTGCCTGCCTAGGCCTTCACTCAAGGCAACAAAGTTTCAACTATAGAAGATAAATAAACCCCAGAAACCTGATTCCAGCCAGCTTCGCTGGGACCTTGGGTCAGTGGGAGCTGTGGCAGCCTGAAAATGGCCCTCAGCCTCTCACCCAGGCTGGCCAGGCATGCCAGCAGGTGGACATTCCCCGACGGGTCCCAGACTGTGAGGGGGCACAGGCCGGGCTGAGGGGACCTCCCCCCCCCCCCCGAGTGCACAAATTTTTGTGCACTGGGCCCCTAGTAAAATATATTTAAAAACAAACCAACCATAAAACTCTTAAAGAGTTCAAGAGGAAACTGTCAATATAGTCCCCACAGCTCATAATTCATCATCATTCAAATAGCCTTTATGATCCCACAATAATATGTAGTTTCAAGTTAGGGAGGCGAGTTGTTGATAGAGATGTGGATGAGACATAGCAAACTGTGAACCCTGTTCACTCACCTGGTTTAGTAATGGGACCCTGTAATAGCACGCTCAGGACTTCCTTTCCTGTCTGGTCAAAGAATGGGCTGGCATTATCTGAGTAAACTCTTTAAAATAGATTTTTTTCTTTCTTTTACCAATATAGGAATTCATGAAGATTACCAGCTGCCTTATTATGATCTTGTACCTTCTGATCCATCAGTTGAAGAAATGAGAAAAGTTGTTTGTGAACAGAAGTTGAGGCCAAATATTCCAAACAGATGGCAGAGCTGTGAAGTGAGTATTCCTTTTAGAAACTATGCAGTTTTCTAAACTGCTTCTGTTTAGTAACTGCAAATTTGCTACTTTCCTTTAAGGAAAACAGACACAGATTCTCTTTTTCTTTTTCATAGCAGTTAAACTGAGTAAAACAGAATAATTTGTTTTTCATGTTAGTTTTTAAGCACATTGAAAGGGCCATGGTGTAGTTGCACTGGCTGTGAGGACAGTGTTTGTTTGGATCTGCCAATAACCAAAGCACCAGCATTTTAAATGAATACTTCCCTTCACCAGGGCAGTCCAGAATAGTGGGATACATGCTGACAGGAATCGGGAGACCAGTATTCTAGGTCAAGCCTGGATACCATTTCAGAGCGATGCTGGGAAAATGCCTTCAGTTCCCTAACTTTAGCATGACTTTTTGTAAAATGAAGAACTTGGATAAGATGATTATGAAGATGGTTCAGATGGTTTTATATCTTATCTCATTGCCTGTATGATCACTCACCAGGAAATTGGGGGGGAAAGCTCCCCCCACAGTGTCGGAGCTTCTCAACCCTAGCTCTTACAAAAAATTTTAGAAAGCTTTCTGTAGTTGTAAATTTAAAGAACTTGTAAGACAAATTTTATGGAATCTAAATTTAATTGTTGCCTGTTACTAATCATAATACTGGTGAGACAGAACATTTCCCTCCAGATTTGAAGTTTTATACTTTAGGAGGAATTAAAAGCTGACCACCAAGTAGTTGATTTTACATCTCCAAATAATGTAGGACTCAGAAGAACCTTTGACATCGAGAGAGCTCCATAGCTACCTCCAATAAAACCATGTTCTTAGACCCAGATACGTCTCATGTGTACAAAGAATCGGCATGTTTAACAAATGAAATTGGACTGTATTTTGCCTTTGAAAAATTTGATCTTAATACTGCAGTACAAACTTGAGTATTTGTGTATTTACTCTATAATTGGAACAGATTCTTCCTGAACAGATAGGTTAAGTGGCTTTTTAACCACGAAGAAAAGTTTAAGAGCATACCTGAACTTGCAGCCACTACCATATCATGCTGAATTAATGCCATTCAGTTTGTTTTTTCTCCATTTAGTTTTTTATGTACTTATCACTAATTCAGTTTTTCACTTCCTTAGGGTTTTATAAATCTCTCAATAGTTGAAACACATTTAAAAAAATAGATGAAACTGACTAAAGAAGTGCCTTTCAGAACCTTCTGACCTTTTCCAGTCTGGACTGGTTGCTCTCTAACCCAGCTGTACAGCTTTCATCTTGGGATATCACTCGCCTTTGGTCCTGGGATTCCCTTTGCCTGTTTTGTTGTGAATTCTCCTTCCTGGATCACATGTTTTCCTGTTTCTTGGTTTGCTCATTCCTCCCCTCCTTCAGGTCTCTGTTAAATGTTACCTTGTCAATGAGATGTTACTTCTTCATCTGTTTAAAATAGCATCCTTCTTGACCTGGTTGGTGTTGCCCAGTGGTTACAGCGTCTGCCCACTCGCGGGTTTGATTTTTGATTTTTGGTCAAGGGCATGTACCTGGGTTGTAGGTTTGATCCCCAGCCCCAGTCTGGGTGCATGTGGGAGGCAACTAATCCATGTGTCCCTTTCACATCAATGTCTGTCTGTCTCTCTCTCTCTCTCTCCCCCCCCCTCCTTCTTTCCTCCCTCCCTCCCTCCCTCCCCCACCCCTGTGTGTCTCTCTCTTCCTCCCTCCTCCCTCCCCTCCCTTCTACTCTCTAAAAATCAGTGGGGGGAAAATCCCCAGGTGAGGATTAACAACAACAAAGCATCCTCCTCACCTAGCATATTTTATTTTCTTCCCATAAATGATGTTTCTCCTTAGCAATTACTGCTGACAGTCCATGTGTTTTGCTTACTTACTAATGTTATGCTTTAACCCTCTAGAATATAAAGTTTATGAAGGCAGGGATTTTGTGTTTGTCCACTGCCATATATCCCTAGTACCTAAGATGGAATCTGGTATGTGGTAGGTACTCAGTAAATATTTGTTGAATGAATATATGTCTGTGATGGACACTTGGTCGTTTTTAATCTGGAAACAATGTTCACGTCTAGGAAATGTTTCTGAAATATTTCTTTGATTTTTCTCTTTCATTTTCTTCTCTTTTTTCAACTCTGATTATGAATGTTAGACCTCAGAAACAAAAACCTATCAATGAAATATCCAACACCGTATTTTTTTGGATCTCTTTGAGGATATTAATGATAGATTGTTGATTTTTTTTTCTCTGTGTACAGCTTCTGTTTTCTCCAAGCTGCTTTTTTCTGTTTGTGTCAGCTTCTGCATTTTATAGACTTTTCTCAGATGTTTGATGAAACTCATGCTCTGTTTATAAACAGGGCACTGGATGCTTATAGGAAGCTTTGTACATGTGAATGGAGCTTTTTGACTATGATCTTTAAGTGATTTGACAGGGGCCACTGATCTCAGTCCCTTCAGGGCTCCCCTCTTGGGCTGCTCACATGCTCCAGGGAAGACTCTTCCAAGCTCTGGCCTGGAGTAGTGTGTACATGTTGCTGCCTGTGTTTTGGGGAGAAAACCTATGGTCTTAGCATTTAGTGTGTTGTCAGTATGGAACTTTGTTGTCTGTGTTCCCCAAGTCAGAAATTTCTGTTTTACCCTCAGATACAAACCTTCAATCTATTACTGGGATGGGGAGGGGAGAAGGGTAGGTATCTGGGGTTCCAGCTCTTTTGGCTAATGCTTCTATTTTTCGCCTGAATTTCACTCTAAATTAGTGTGAGTCAAGTTCCTTCTTTGCCTTATGTAGCTCTGGTTTAGGACGCAGCTTTTTCAGGTGTGCTGAGTGAGTCATTCTGTGTCTCTTTTCCAGCTGCTGCATCAGTACCTCATTGATGGGAATTTAGGTTATTTCTATTCACATGGTATTACAAATGCTCAAACAAAACACTTGGACATTTAGAAATGCCATTTAGAAGGAAAACTCGCAGATAAATTATATTCTTATCTAGATGAATGGAAAGGGTGCATGCATTAATTCTTTTTCTTGTATTTTCTTGTAGGCCTTGAGAGTAATGGCTAAAATTATGAGAGAATGTTGGTATGCCAATGGAGCAGCGAGGCTTACAGCTTTGCGGATTAAGAAAACTTTGTCACAACTCAGTCAACAGGAAGGCATCAAAATGTAACTGCAGCTTTGCCTGAACTCTCCTTTTCTTTCAGATCTGCTCCTGGGCTCTAATTTGGGAGGTTACTTGTTCTACCTCACTGAGAGGGAACAGAAGGATATTGCTCCTTTTGCAACAGTGTAATAGGTCAATTTAAAACTTCTTTGGGCCCAGGAATCAGCCATGTGGGTCCTTTCTGTGCACTATGAACTCTTCTTTCCCAGGACAGTTACAAAGTGTTGTATAGTCTACCTTTATTTTTTATTAATACAAAACTTTTTGTTTTTTAAAGCTAAAATTGCTGGTCTTAATGTTAGGTAACTCTGCTGTGCTGAAGATCATCGTTAAGGGTAAAGGAGCTGGATTGCTGAGTTACCCGAAGCATTTCTTATTTTTAAAGAAAGTAATTTACTCCTGGTTAGTACATTCTCAGACGATTCTGAACCACTAAAGAGTTTCCTTGATTCAGATGTTGAATGTACTGTCCTGTAAATTTCAGGATCTTAAAACTAACACTTAAAAAACTCTTAGCTTGAGTCTAAAAATGACCTCATATAGTAGTGAAGAACATAATTTATGCAACTTTATTTTGTATACTATTATCGTTCTTTCACATATTCAGAATATTACATGCCTTCAAATGGGATTGTACTATACCAGTAAGTGCCACTTCTGTGTCTTTGTAATGGAAATGAGTAGAATTGCTTAAAGTCTGTGAGTGTTAAAACCTGTAGTGTTTCAATTCAGATAGTTTATCTGGGTAAACCAGACATTTTCTCTTTTGCTTTTTTTTTTTAAGAGTTTTTGTGATGTCATTTAGTATTCCAATTTGAAAATGCCTTTCTCCTACCAGAATGTGCTTAAACCACTAAAGAAATGAAGTGGCATTAATTGGTAAATTGTTATCATGGTCATATTAGATAGTCTCTCATCAGGGTTTTGCATTTTAGTTGTGTCGTCTAAGTATACTTTAAAAAATATCAAGTGGCACTCTAGATGCTTATAGTACTTTAATTTAAAATTGGTAGCACACAGACTAATTTTTCTAAAAAGGAAAATTTGTCTAGCTGTTTGTGGAAAGTTGTGTGGCATTGTGTAAGACATTTTGTTCTTTGATCAGAGATAGTGTTATTTTTTTAAGAAATGAATTACGTTTAAAGTTATAATATGGTTAATGTTAAATGATAGGCCTTTTTCTAGGACGGTAAAGGTAGTTAATTGATAGATAACAAGTGTGCGAGAGAGTCCCCTTTGTTACATAGGAGGGAGTCATGGCGGGTTTTCTGTCTGTAACTGGGGTTAGAGTTAGTGTGGTTTTGAGGTGTCACTACATTTTGAGGAAGGCAGCTTTTAGTTCAGTCTTTCCTTCTGCGTGCAGATACTTTAACTGCTTACTCTACATGGCTCTGTAATAAATCCAGCACTCTCGTGGTATTTGGGAGAGTGGTAGCTACAGCGTATTCTGAGTACAGTTCTCCATTAACTAATTAAATGTTTAAAATAATCACATTAAGTTGAAACTAGGTTATAACAACTGGTTTTACTTCCACTGCTAAAAGTCTTTGCAGAGTTTTTACAGTTTTCAACGTTTTCTTTATCACTGTGATCTTATTCTGAGGGGGCAAAACTAGTTAGCTGTGAGGCAGACACTGACTTTATAGTGCCGTCGATTTCCCAGTGAAAGGGTTAGAATGACTTTTACAGCATTCAGGTCAGTAAGAGGGAGTGGCCATTGATGCTGACTTGAACTGCATTCTGATAATGTCTTATCTCTTATACATAGACTAAGTTTGAAAGACTATTTGGTCTTAAAACCAAAGTAATTTTAGAAAGAATGACATTACACAGGAATTTAGTGTCAATTTCATGTGTTTAAAATGTCATAGGGGAAATGTGCTTAGAAGTTAATATTTTGACTCCAAATTTGACTTATTTTTGTAGTTTCCGTAATTTTTTTAAAGCAAATATATGAGTTTGATAGGTTTGTTTTTATAATTGTTATATTTCCTGTTTAATAATCTCTAGCTCTGTGATTAGGCACTCTTTTTTCCCCCCTGCCATTTCTAAACCTACCAGGTCTGCTTTATGAAATCCAGGGGACCAATGTATTTTATCACTAAAACTATTTTTATATAATTTTAAGAACCTACCAAAAGTTCTTGTCTGATTTAAAGTTGTGACATATGATTGTTCACTTTCATACAAGGTAATGGATTTTTGTTGATTATATTGTTTATTAAATCAAAGATTGAGTTACAATTATACTTTTCTTAAGTCGATAAAATGTATTTTTGATGAGTCAGGGAATTTTTTTAAAATATATTTTATTGATTTTTCACAGAGAGGAAGGGAGAGGGACAGAGAGCCAGAAACATCGATGAGAGAGAAACATCAATCAGCTGCCTCCTGCACACTCCCCACCAGGGATGTGCCCGCAACCAAGGTACATGCCCTTGACCGGAATCAAACCCGGGACCCTTGATTCCGCAGGCCGACGCTTTATCCACTGAGCCAAACCGGTCAGGGCAGGGGAATTTTTTTTAAGTTGAAATTTAGTTCTAAATTTTATTTACATATTGCAGCTAGTTCCTTGTTTGGCTAATGACAGTTTGATAAACCTCAATTGGCTAATATTGAAAATGAAAGTAATTTAAAAGATGAAACAGATCATCTGCAGTTAAGTTTGACTAGAGTATTAATTTTGTCGTTTAGAAACTTAAGCCTTTGTTTATACTGCCTGTCTTCAGATGCTCACCTTCCAAGATTCAACTTGGCTAATATATACCTTCAGGCAAATTACCTGTCCACAGCCATTTTGTCAATACCCTAGAGGAGTGAGGATGGGGAGGTATGGCCTACGGGGGCACAGACATGCATGGTCCTTCCTTTTATAACGTCAGCTCTGTTTCTCTCAACCTGCCTTCCTGCTGATCCCTGACTCAGAGATCATAACTTTGCCAACCTTCCCCTCCCCCTCTGCCAGCAGCCTTTCCACTAAATAGCTGACTTTGATGTCTAACGTGATATCTAAAATGGTTGATGGAAGTTGTGGAACATACTTTATTTTTCATTTCCTTGAATATTGGATGTTACGAGAAGGGTCTCCAAGTTTGAAGATCAGGCAAATGATGGTCCTGCTGGCTGCCCTATTTTGACCTCAGCCTAGGCCAACGCGTGGCATCTATGGCAGTGGGCGATATGCCAGAAGCCGTGGCCAGTTGTATCCCCTATAGGACAGGGTGAAGCCCAAAGAGCTGAGCCTATAATTCTGCTGTAATGATAGTGCTCAAGAAGTGCCTTGAGTTGGTATAGAGTGCCATGCCATCAAGAATTCCAAATTTCAGTTCTTACTACAAAATGTAACTGGTCACTTGGCCACTTTGCAGTTTTTATTTTTCTCTACATCTGAGAACTGTCACATAGACTATTCTGTAAAACATGATGGTACAGTGCTAATTAAAATGCATAACAAAATCAGTATCCCATTGGACATGTCACATCAAGAGTTAATTTTTATCTTCACACTGAAAGAGTAATTATAAGTCACCTGTTTTTTGTTTCTTGATTGTGGCAGTGTTTTGGCTCTGGATAATAGAGATTCCAAATTATGATTCTGTTACAACTTGGCGAAAAATGCCGATTCACATACTTTTGAGATCTTAGGAGTAGCTCCGGACATGTGGTACAGCTTCTTGTGTCTGTTTTGGAACACTGGGTTAGCCATGGGCCCTCTGTCTAGGAATGCTGGACTTCTAGGACATTCTGAGGATTGTCAGTACATTCAAAGTCTTCAATCCCGTTACGCAATCTTATTTTTAATTGTAAACTTTAAAAATGTGGTTAATAACATTCAACCTGTTTCTTAAAGCTTAAAAAGAACTTCATTGAATTTATTTTTATTTTTTTAATTTGATTTGTGAATGAATATGATGAACTGTGTTTTGATAGCCCTTTTTCACATTGTGCCAATAGAATGGGATGTTTGCTATTTCTTTATGTGTCAAGGAGATGCTTCAAAATGTCAATTGCTTTAAACTTAAATTACCTCTCAAGAGACCAAGGTACATTTACCTCATTGTATATATGTGTTTAAATATTTGTCAGAGCATTCTCCAGGTTTGCAGTTTTTATCTCTATAAAGTGTGAGTATTATGTTGTTACATTATTCAAATGGTACTGTATTGTTTATATTTGTACCCCAAATAACACCTTCTTACTTTCTGTTTTCTGTATTTTATTGTATTTGTGCAAAATCCTTTTGGCTTTTATCATGTAATCTCTGCCTTTTCAGATGTGTACAGAAAATGTCCATATAAATTTTCCTTTAAGTTGAATGATTTTGAGAATTCTGTAAAGAGGAGAGAAAAACAAAAACTGCGGTTCCTCATAAGTTTTTAAAGTATGTATATTGTATTTGTAGTAATATTCTGAATGAACTGTAAATAGGAAGTAGAAGAGTGATACTTAATGTCAAGTCCTAACACTACAGTAGAACAATGGAAGCAATGCAAATAAATTACTTTTCCCCCAAGTGCCAGTGGCGTCACCTATCTGTCTATCTATCTAGCTAGCTATCTATCTAAAAGCCTAATTGCAAATTATCCCCATGAGAGGTTGATCAGGAGACTGATCGCTCACCTTGATGTGCGCTTACCACCAGAGGGAAGCACGGAATGAAGGAAGGCCCCGGCCAGCAGCCAGCAGCCAGGGAAGGGAGGCCTCAATTGGCCTTAATCACCGGCCAGGCCTAGCGACCCTACCCGTGTATTAATTTCGTGCACTGGGCCTCTAGTTTAAGATAAAGTGTGTCTGTCCGAGTGAGCCAGGCTGTTATGAAATGTAGTTGCTGAAGTTAGAAACTAGAATCTTTGGATTCTTACCAAGGACAAATTACAATATTTAAACATGTTAGAGAAGTGCTCACCTGCCCAGGGTGCATCTCTGTGCTGGCTTCTTCGCATCTGCTGGGGGCTGTTGAGCTGCCAGTGGTCAGGATGGGACCTGTCTGCAGGGGAACTGCTTTGCTTCTGACTCAGCAAGTTTACTAAGTTTGTGTTAGAGCCATAGTATTATTTTGATTCTTAAAGAACTTCTGGAGGAGATGTTCTTGAACCCCTGACTGGCTGGGACATAGGGGTTGCAGGTTAGATTGCCCTCAAAGCAAAGACTGGTCACTTCAAATCAAAGACTGGACTTAAGGGTTTTTTTTCTTCATAATAAGACACTTCTATAGAGCTTTCATTGGAAAAACTGACATTTTCTTTAAAACATCATAGATTCAGAAAAACAGCTTGACTAGCTTTATATAGATCTCTTCTGCCTCTGGTGTTTCCTGATTTGGAAAAAGTGTTTTTACATATATGGCCTGCTAGACATATCTGGCAACTGTACTTTTTTAGCTTCCTGATCAAGGATTTACAAAATGGGGCTATTCTGAGAAATGAGTAGAAAAACTTGATGTTACAAAGGCTGGGGCCCTTGCCTTCTAGGGACCCAGGCATGTCTGGGGTGCCCTGTCAAGGAGCACAGTGCCTCATCTTAGTGGAATCTTCTCTGAATAGCTCTGTAAAGCCACGTCATATTGTACACATGCTGCCCTTTAAGCCAGCGGTTCTCAACCGTCTCGACCCCTTTGGCGGTTGAACGACCCTTTCACAGAGGTCGCCTAAGACCATCCTGCGTATCAGATATTTACATTACGATTCATAACAGTAGCAACATTACAGTTATGAAGTAGCAACAAAAATAATTTCATGGTTGGGTCACAACATGAGGAACTGTATTTAAAGGGGCATAAGGTTGAGAACCACTGCTTTAAGCCCTTATGCAAGTTCTGTGTCCTTGAATGGTTCTGAAGCCTACCACTGCACCTGGAAATGAAGACTCCAAGAGTCACTCATTTCTGGGAACCTCTTGCCTAGCCCAGCGTTTGGATCAGAGCAAGGAGAATCTGAACGAACGATCATCCTGCTAAAGGAATCCTAAATGAGCGTGAATTGATCTGAGTGTAGCTGTGGAGCTGGATGTTCACCTTTCCAAGTGGAGGGCCTGGCTTCCTTCTTTTTTCTTTTTCTTTTTTTGGTTAATCCTCTTCGGAGGATATTTTTTCATTGGTTGTTATTGAGAATGGAATGGAAGGGGAGAGACAGAGAGAAACATCAATGTGAGAGACTCATCGGTTGGTTGCCTCCCACACACGCCCCAACCAGGGCCAAGGGGGTACGTGCCCTGACAGAATCAAACCTGGGGCCCTTCAGTCCAGTGGCCAGTGCTCTATCCACGGAGCCAAACTAGCTTCTGTTGTCTTATTAGTCTGTACTTTTCTCATACTTGATGTCGTTTTCTTTAAAACTATGGGCTCTCCTTAGAACCCAGCAACTTTTAATTAAGTGGAAGTTTGGAGCTCAATTGAGATTAATGTGAAAGAACATTTTTACATTCTCAATACATATTTATTGAGCATTGATAGATAACATCCTGTATATATCATCCCCCTCTTCTTAGTTCTTGTCCTAGCCTTCCAAAAACAAACAACAACAAAACAAACACAGCCACATTGAGAATTCTTATTTACAGCAGCCCAGTGTCTGAGCTTAGTGAACCAGATGATTTTGGAAGTCTTTTCAGTTCCACTAAATTTGTAATTCTAATACGGTGGCTTTTTTGCTTGTTTGCTTTGTTTTGTGTTCCTTTTTTAAACCCATAAGTTGGGTTGAAGGTTGCTTTGATCTTATTGGGATGTTGATATTTTCAACCTTTACTTTAAAAAGGAACAAAAGTTTGGTTTATTAGATTTCAGGGCCTGAGTTTTTAGGGAACGTGTCCTAAGGGTGGGTAAGTGTGATATGCAAATCCAGTGCTTCCTAACAGGTTGGGTGTGGCAAGATGGCTAATTAGACTCCGGCTCCTTGGTATATTCCAGTCATTCCAAAACGTGAGCTGAATGCCTTGGCCATGTAATCTAGCTCAGGAACACCAGCATTCTTTCTGTAGCTCCAGGATAGGCTCTCACTGTTCTCCCATTTCCAGAGACCAGGGATGCTTTCATTAGTTTACTGGACAAGTTATTTTTGGAAAGCAAGACTTATTAAAGGTTCTTTCCGGTACCCTATTCCTACTCTTCACTGGTCCTGTACACTTCAGCCGTGTCAGAAATGAGGCCATATCCTTGGGTCAGTTCTTTGCTGAGGTGAACAAACTCCCTGTCTTAAACTGTTGCCCAGACTTTCTCAAGTATCTCTCCATACCATCCTGATTTTGTACATTGCTAGTAATCCCTGCTCCTGGTAGAAGACAAGCCAGATTTCAAATTTGTGCAAATGTCAAAAGGTGATCTATCCTATATAATAAAAATGTAATATGCAAATGGTCATTATGTAATGACGGATCATGGATCAGCAGGAGGGTGGGGCAGTGAGCTACAAGCGGGCAGCAGTGGAGAGCTACAGGACGGGGCAGGGCAGCAAGCTATGAAAAGGAAGACAGGGGGAGTGGGGAAGGGGAGCTACAGGAGGGAGGGGCAGCAGGCAGAGAGCTATGGGAAGGCAGCAATGAGCTACTGGTGCATGGATTCATGTGCAGGGCTACTAGTCTAATAAAAGTAATATGCAAATTGACCCTCATTCTGAGACACCTAAGCCATGCCCACGAGCCAAGCCATGCCCACCAGCCAATCAGAGTAACTATATGCAAATTAACCCAGCCAAAATGGCGGTCAGCAGCCATGGAGCTGGACTAAGCAAGAGGCTTGCCCCAGGAATGGAGGAAGCTAAGGTTCCTGTTTGCCTAGGCCTGCTGTGGCCTCCACTCACAGCAACAAAGTTTCAATTATAGAAGATAAACCTCAGTTACCTGTTTCCTGCCTTGGGCTCAAGGAAGCACTGGGAGCCTGGATTGTCAGGGGCAACCCGACCTGGGTTCTGGTTAAAGCAACAAAGTTTCAACTTTAGAAGTTAAATAAATCCCAGATACCAGTTTCCAGCCAGCCTCGCAAATAGCCATCAGCCACTCACCCTGGCTGGCCAGGTACCCCAGCAGGACCCACTGCCTGAAGGGGCTGTGGCCAGCCTGCAAACAGCCATCAGCCCCTCACCCAGGCTGGCCACACCCCCATGGGGTGAGGATCTCCACTGGGGGGCTTCGTCAGCCTGCAAACAGCCATCAGCCCCTCACCCAGGCTGGCCAGGCATGCCAGCATGTGGACATCACCTGTGGGGTCCCAGACTGTGAGAGGGCACAGCTGGGCTGAGGGACCCCCTCCCTCCCAAGTACACAAATTTTTGTGCACCGGGCCCCTAGTCTTATCTAATAAAAGAATAATATTGAAATTGGCTGTTTCTATGGGATGCCTAAGCCACACCCACCAGGCAATCAGAGCAGCTGTATGCAAATTAACCCAGCCAAGATGGAGGCTGGCAGTCACGGAGCTAGAGTAAATAGCAGGCTTCCATTGCACCAGGAGTAAACTGTCTGCCTAGGCTGGCTGGGCTTCTCTCTGCTCCTGGCAACATAGTTGCAATTATAGAAGCCACAGAGCTGAACCAAACAGGAGGCTTCCTTAGCACCAGTGATGGAGGAAACTGCCTGCCTAGGCAGGCTGGGCATCTACTAAGGCAACATTCTTTCAATTATAGAAGCCACGGAGTTGAAGCAAACAGGAGGCTTCATTACCTGCCTAGGCCTCAGCTTAAAGCAACAGTTGCAATTATAGAAGATAAACCCTACAAACCTGCTTCCAGCCAGCCTTGCTGAGACTTTGGGTCAGTGGGAGCTGTGGGCAGCCTGAAAGCCTGATAACGGCCCTCAGCCCTGCACCCAGGCTGCCCAGACACCCCAGTAGGGACCAAAAGCTGAAGGGACTGTGGGCAGCCTAAAAATGGCCCTCAACCCCTCACCCAGGCTGGCCACATCCCAATGGGGTGAGAGTCCACACTGGGGGGCTTGGCCAGCCTGCAAACAGCCATAAGCCCCTCACCCAAGCTGGCCAGGCATGCCAGCAAGTGGACATCCTCTAAGGGGTCCCAGACTGTGAGAGGGCACAGGCTGGGTTGAGGGACACCCCGAGTGCACAAATTTTTGTGCACTGGACCCCTAGTCTAATCTAATAAAAGAGTAATATGCAAATTGACCATCATTCCCAGACACCTAAGCCATGCCTCCCAGCCAATCAGAGTGGCTGTATGCAAATTAACCCAGCCAAGATGGAGGCTGGCAGCCACAGAGCTAGAGTAAACAGCAGGCTTCCATTGCAACTGCCTGCCTAGGCTGGCTGAGCCTCTGCTCATGGTAACAATGTTTCAATTATAGAAGCCACAGAGCTGAAGCAAACAGGAGGCTTCATTACCTGCCTAGGCCTCTGCTCAAGGTAACAAAGTTTCAATTATAGAAGATAAATAAACCCCAGAAACCTGATTCCAGCCAGCCTCGCTGGGACCTTGGGTCAATGGGAGCTGTAGGCAGCCTGAAAACAGCCCTCAGTCCCTCACCCAGGTTGCCCAGGCACCCCAGTAAAGACCCGAACCCTGAAGGGACTGTGGGCAGCCTGAAAACAGCCCTCAGCCCCTCACCCAGGCTGGCCACACCCTAATGGGGTGAGGGTCCCCATTGGGGGGGGGGGGGCTTGGCCAGCCTGCAAACAGCCACAGCCCCTCACCAGGCATGCCAGCAGGTGGACATCCCCCGAGGGGTCCCAGACTGCGAGAGGGCACAGGCCGGGCTGAGGGACCCCGCCTCCCCCGAGTGCACAAATTTTTGTGCACCAGGCCCCTAGTATATATAAGAAAGCCTAAGTGACCATTTGACCATTCAATCAGTAGCTATGATGCATACTGACCACCAGGCGGCAGATGCTCCAACTGGTAGGCTTGCTTGTGGCTGGGATCTAGTCGATTGGGCCTGGGTAAGGTGGGCCAGACACACCCTGGAGCCCTCCTGCGGTCCCTCCCTGGCCTCGATTGTGCACTGGTGGGGTCACTCAGCCTGGCCTCTGCCCTCTCACAATCCGGGACCCCTTAGGGGATATTGGAGAGCCAGTTTCGTCCTGATCTCTGCTGGCCAGGCTGAGGGACTCCACTGGTGCACAAATCTGTGCACCAGACCTCTAGTGTTACTTATAAAACAAAACAAAAAGCCTTCCTAACTCAGATTCTCCAAGAAATACTCAGTAGATGGCAGTGTTGAGCTTTTTTGTGTGTGTGTGGTGATGGTGGTGGGGGGGGTTGTTTTGTTTTGTTTTGTTTTGTTTTGTTTAGAACTGCAGGCTTCTGTCTAGCTTTAGATTGTGGGTTTCACAAAATGCACTTCATTTTACTCAGTCTTTGTTGCTCAGGGCCTTACCAAAAACCCTAAGTGCCTCGAAGCTAATAAAATAAATACATCTTTAGTATTCTAGTTAAAGTTTTTTAATTGCCAAAGTTATGCTTATAAAAATTTTAAATATGTAGAAGTGTAGAAAGTAAAAGTGATTGTAAGTGTTCCAGCTGTTTTACTATGCATATAAAATGGACAGATAACATGTATAAATGGGGGCATATGATTCAGTTTATTCTGCAGCTTCTCTGTGCTTCTTTCCATCGTGCTCATTCCTCTGCATAAACAGCTACAGTCTCCATCCTTCCCAACTTTCACAATTTATAATGACTACATTCTGCTCCAGAACTATAATCAAGTCTTCTACGTGAACTTCTGAATACTTAAACCTAATAAAAATAGCATTTCCCATATCATGGTTGTGTAAATACCAATTACTGTAGGACAAAATGTGGTCAGATCTATCTATAATTATAAAAGCACTAGGATATATTGTGCACTCGGGGGCGGGGGGTGTCCCTCAGCCCGGCCTGTACCTTCCCAACCTGCAGCCTGCCACCCACACACACACCCCGCTCACCCTGGCGCCTGCACTGCACTCGCCTCAGGGGCTGCCGACCTCCATCTTGGCTGAGTTAATTTGCACACAGCCACTCTGATTGGCTGATGGGCGTGGCTTAGGCATCCCAAAGAGACAGTCAATTTCAATATTACACTTTTTATTAGTGTAGATAATATGCTAATTAGACTGGAAGTCCTGCCAGATGAAGCTTCAGAGGCCGAGGCAGAGGCAGCCGAATTTTGTGCATCAGGCCTCTAGTACAGAAATAAAGTTAATTCCACGTGCTTAACCCCTACCCCACAATTGTCAAGGTTCAAGGCTGTCTTTTAATTTCATTTTCCTCACTTTCCCAGCTATCACTGTTTTTATTAGTTTGTTTTAACCTCATGTTCCTTGAAATCTCATTCTTAGATTCCTTTTGCTTTGCTCAAGTACATGTGTGAATTTGAGGGCATTGCTTTCTCTGCACAGCTGAAAATATCCCTCCCCTCACTCTTACTGATTGATGATTTGTCCTGGAATATAATTTAGGCCCAAATTGCTATTCCAGAGTAGATGGTTGGGATTTTAAAGACATAATTTAAAAGTATTTCTGGCCCTGACCGGTTTGGCTCAGTGGATAGAGCGTCGGCCTGCGGACTCAAGGGTCCCGGGTTCGATTCGGGTCAAGGGCATGTACCTTGGCTGCAGGCACATCCCCAGTGGGGAGTGTGCAGGAGGCGGCTGATCCATGCTTCTCTCTCATAGATGTTTATAACTCTCTATCCCTCTCCCTTCCTCTCTGTGAAAAATCAATAAAATATATTAAAAAAAATAATAATAAAATAAAAGTATTTCTGCTGGGAAGTAATTTCGGTCGCATTCTCATTCCTTTGTAGCTGACCTATTTTTTTTTTTTCTTTTTAAGACTCTCGTTGTTCCTGGGGTTCTGAAATGTCTACAGGTGTCTAGGTATGGCTCTTACTGTTCTTTATCCTGCCTGGTACCTGGTGGGCTTATCTGAAGAATTGTGTTTTCTCCTAGCTCAGAAAGTGTTTCTGTTATGTGTGATCCCCACCTCTCTCTTTTCTTTCTCAAACTCCCCAATGAATGTATGTTGAACTCTTGGATCTTCCTTTGTTCGTGGACTTTAATTTCTCACTGCTTTGTGCTTTTCCTGTGTTGTAGGAGATTTCATTGACTTACAGATAACTGGTATGGTTTGTAGTCTTGGCTATTCTATAATTCCTTCTGTTTGCCGAAAATAGTTTTTTTGACGGTCATTTTAAATTCCCAGAAATGATTCCTTGTTCACTGATGGCTCCCTTTGTAAAGCCTCTTGTTTTAGAGGCTTAACATTCTCTCAAATCTCTCCATAGAGTTTTCTTCTTGAATATTCCCTATTGTGTCTTATTTTTCCAGGATGGCTCCTTCCATTACTCATCTTTGTTTAGCTCTTTCGTGCTATTGGTTTTCCTCTAGTATTTGGATGTTCATCCACTTCCGTGATGAAGGACAACATTAATATGTCTAGATCACTGGTAAAGCCTGTTTTCTGGGGAAGCCACCCCTTGAAGCGGAGGGCTGGCTATAAGCTCCTACAGGCTGTTGATCCATGTGTCTGCAGGCTCACCTCTAGATTACAGCCTGGCGATCCCCACACTTGCCAATGTACGGACAGGCTTAACTAATGGACTAGAGCAAAAATAATGCTTTCCTCTTGGGAAGAGCCACCCCCCCCCCGCCTTCCCTTTGTCCTATATGTTTCTCATAAATGTCTAGAGCAATTTTAATCTCTATTCCACTTCTCTCTTGAGTTTCAACATTCATATTAGGATCTCTTCCTAGATAGATCACTCGTTATTTGGAGAGTAATGTTTGGGTCCTGGGCAAAGTTGCTCCTTATGGGTTGGGAGTATGTTAGGGGACAGAGGGAGGGAAAAGATGGGAGTCTCACTGGCCCAGCCACTGTGAATATAGTTCTTCGCTCAGCTATCCTGATGGTTGCCCTGTGGCCTACTCTTGCTCTCTCTTTCTTGGCTCTGAGTTTGGAGTCTTTCTGGAATTTCTTTGAAAAGGGATGTTCTTGGTCCTGGCATTTAGAGCTATGGTTTACCTTTCTAATTTTCTGTTTTCTCAGACTTTCTGATCTGCTGGCAACTTCTCTTGTTTTCTAGCACTAATATGATTTAATTCTTTTAAAAATACCTTATATTTTATTCTAATGGGCCCATGGCCTAGTGGAGAGGTGGATATATGTGCTCAATTTGTGACTTTCAATGTTCTTTCTTAATTCATGTGGTTCAAAAGGTATAAGACAGATCTATGAAGTGAAAATATCCCTTTTACCCTATTCCTATACTGGTTGTCCCCTTATGTCTATTCTCCCCTTCTTCTTAAAAAAAAAAAAAAAAAAAGCCCCTAATTTTAACAGGGCTCATGACTACACAGCTAAGAAAGACACCTCCTAGTGGCCAAGTGATCAAGTGCTGACCAATGGCAGGTGAGCAGAAGTAGCCTGCTCAGCATCTAACAGGTAAGGATAGGCATATTTTCCTCCTTCTTACTGTCTGGAATGCAATTGCAGGGGTAGGGTGGGAGCCGACCTTGTCTATCCTACAGTGTTGTAGGGATGGCTGAGCAACAAAACAGAAGGAACCTGGGTTCCTCACACTTTGTCACTATTATGCCAGCCCTGGTATGTGAGAGAGAAATGAAATGCTATCTTGTTTAAGCCTTACACTTCTTGTAACAGCCTATCCTGTCTCTACCTGATACAATCTCTGGACTACTCAGTTCTCTTCCCTGTAGGTAACCAATGAGAACATAGTAGTGGATCCTTCCAGGGTTATTTCCTGCTCAGATGAACAAATACACAGGTACATTCATGAATGCATACATATGTATATACATATACACGCATACATATAGCCTCTCTATTTTTACCTAAATGATGCTGTGCCAAACAGCTATTCTCTAAAGAAGTGAGGCTCTGTTTGAGTAGGAGATTGCTGGTGGCAGCCCTAGGCCCAGCTTCTCTTCTATGCTGACAAATCGAGCTCTGTGTCCAAATGTGGGCACTGCCCCCTAATGAAAGCAAAACTCAATCCCCTCCATGCTGAAACAGTTTCTGACTCAAGCTAGCCCCTCCGGGGATTCAATTCTCCTTCCCCCTAAAAGAGATTTAGGGAAGTGTGACAGCCACACAGCACGATCTGCTTATGAGAAGTTCCTGTGAATTCATTCTTTCCCCATCTTGTATCTGGGGCCTTTGCATGGTAGGGGTTGGTGTTGGGGTGGATGCGCAGTGGGCTTACCCGTTTCTCAGCCAGTGCTAATGCCCTGAATGTACATATCTCAGGTGAAGGATGCAGCAGATGTTGAAGGCCTTGAATGGTCTCTGTTCTCTGCCTGTCTTCCCTTCCCCACTGCCATGTCCCCATGCTGGGTTCCAGGGCCCTGTCTGATCTTGTGACAGAAAGCACTAGAGATTGGATAGTTTCTCCTCTGACCTTTGTGCCCTTCCTAAAAGGAAGGAGAAGCCAGGAATCCACCCAGGTTTGTGGGGGACGGGAAGAGGTTTCTGTGTGAGAGAGAGGTGGGTGGGACCAGCCACAGGGCAGAGGGACAGGCAGAGGGGCTTTTGGGGCTTCTTCCTGTGTGGCCTTGGCCACCATAGATTTGTGAAATTTGTGTCTTCCCACTTTTCTTTACTGCAGAGTTTTTTCTTCCTCAGGGAACCCTCAACAACTCTGCTCTTAAGCCCTGGTCAGACAGTTCAGCTGATTGGAGCATTGTCCCAATACACCAAGGTTGCTGGTTCCATCCCTACTCAGGGCACAGACAGGAGTCAAGCAGTGAATGCATAAATAAGTGGAACAATAAATTGATGTTTCTCTTTCTTTCTCTCTCCCATCAATAAATTAAAACAACAAACCAAAAACTCTGCTCTTAAAGCCCCACCCTGGTTACCTAGGATAATCTCCCTTACTCAAAATCAATTGATCATAAACTTTAATCACATCAGCAAAATATCTGCACAGCAAATACTTAGACTAGCATCTGAATAACAGAGGTCTGTAGCCTAGCCAAGTTGATGCATCCAACTGACCAGCACAGGTTGACAACGAAAATGATTGACAGAGAGCAGATAACCACGGGTCCATGTATCTATTTTTTTTAAATCTTTATTGTTCAGGTTAATACAGATGTTCCCCTTTCTCTCGCCCCCCATAAGCCCTCCACCTGGTTCCCACACCATTCCAGGCCTTTCTCCCACCACTGATCTCATCTATAAGTGTAAGCTCTTTGTCTAGTCACTTCCCGCATCCCCCACAACCCCTTCCCCCCAAGAATTGTCAGTCTGCTCCCTTTCCATGCCCCTGATTCTATTACATTCACCAGTCTGTTCTGTTCACCAAGTGTTTTATTCACTTTTTGATTTTTAGGTTCACTTATTGATAAATATGTATTTGTTGTCACTTTGTTATTCATAATTTTTTTATCTTTACCCTTTTCTTCTTTTCCTTTTCTTAAAGAATACCCTTCAGCATTTCATATAATACTGGTTTGGTGGTGATGAACTCCTTTAGCTTTTTCTTGTCTGTGAAGCTCTTTATTTGACCTTCAATTCTAAATGATAGCTTTGCTGGGTAGAGTAATCTTGGTTGTAGGTTCTTACTATTCATCACTTTGAATATTTCTTGCCACTCCCTTCTGGCCTGCATAGTTTCTGTTGAGAAATCAGCTGACAGTTGTATGGGTACTCCCTTGTAGATAACTAACTGCTTTTCTCTTACTGCTTTTAAGATTCTCTCTTTGTCTTTTGCTCTTGGCATTTTAATTATGATGTGTCTTGGTGTGGTCCTCTTTGAATACCTCTTGTTTGGGGTTCTCTATGCTTTCTGCACTTATAAGTCTATTTCTTTCACCAGGTAGGGGAAGTTTTCTGTCATTATTTCTTCAAATAGGTTTTCAATATCTTGCTCTCTCTTCTTCTGGCACCCCCATCATTTGGATGTTGGTATGCTTGAAGTTGTCCCAGAGGCTCCTTACACTATGTTCATACTTTTGGATTCTTTTTCTTTTTGCTTTTCCATTTGGGTGTTTTTTGCTTCTTCATATTTCAAATCTTTGACTTGATTCTTGGTATCCTCTGTCTGCTGTTGGATCTCTGTATATTATTCTTTATTTCAGTCAGTGTATGCTTAATTTCTGATTGGTCCTTTTTCATATCCTTGAGGCTCTCACTAAATTTCTCATAGGTTTCTAGAAGATTCTTGAGTAACCTTATAACCGTGGTTTTGAACTCTATCCAGTAGTTTGCTTTCATCCATTTCTTTCATTTGTGACTTGTTTCTTTGTCTCTGCATTTTGGCTGCTTCCCTGTATTTGTTTCTATGTACCGGCTAGCTGCTAAGTCTCCTTGAGTTGATAGAGAGGCCTTGTGTGGTAGGTGTCCTATAGGGCCCAGTGGCTCAGCCTCCCCAGTCACCTGCGGTGGACACTATTGGTGCACCCCTTTGTGGGCTATTTGCACAGTCTTGTTGTAGTTAACCCTTGATTGCTGTTGGTATCACTGGGAGGAATTGACCTCCAGGCCAATTGGCAGTGATAACCAGCTGTGTCTACAGTGGAAGATCTGTTGTGCAAGGAGACACCCTTATGGGGCAGGACTTGCTTCAGTGGGGCTTTGGTGCTCACTGAGTCTGCCCCTTGAGTGTTTCTCTTAATGGATGTGAAGAGTTGTAATTGGTATGATCTCACTCTGACCACTGGGTATACTGGCTCTTGGATCTCCAAGGAGGTGCAAGGTCAGCCACTGTCTGGGGCTGCCCCCAGCAGGAGCTACAGAGACATCTGCAGATTCCTCCTCTTTGTATGGGGTTTGGAACTTCCCAGATGAGGCCCAGCTGTGAAGCAAGGCTGGCTGCTGCTACTGGGCCTTGGGCCTTCTTTTGGAAGCTCTGGGGCTCTCTCACCCAGTTTGACAGGTTTTAGGCGGAGAAAGAAAGGCCATTCATATGCAAAAGCTGTTGCACACAGCTTGGGTGGGGTTGTAAATTGGGTGGGGCGGAATCACCAGGGCAGAGCATACAGCAATGGCTGCCAGTCAGCCCTGCATCAGAGAGGTCCCTGGATCTCCGGGTCCTGTGCCCCTGTGCAGGAACAATGATCGCTGAGAACACCTTTGTGAGAAAGCTGCCCTCGTGTTACTGTCCCAATGCTAGACAGTCCAGTTTCTCCCTGTATGTGTCTAAGTCCCCCAGAGTCTCACCCAGAACTGGAGTCAGAGCAAGCAGGAACTTGTATCTCCCGCCCGATTAAAAGAGCAGCACATCCAGGTGCCAGTTCTTTCCCCGCCTCCACACCTCTTACCAGTCTTAATGCACTTTCTTCACTTCTCTAGTTGTGGAACTTTCCCTTAGCCAGCTTTCCCATGGTTCTGGGTAGTAGTTGTTTTGCTTTTTAGTTGTGATTCTGATGTGGTTGTGAGAGGCAGGCAGCAAGTATAGGTGTTTACCTATGCCACCATCTTGGTTCTCCCATGTACCTATTCTTTGTGCCAGTGGCCTGAAGCATTGAGTTGAGTGCCAACATTATCTTGATGGATACCTGACTCACATAACAGATAGGGGAAGAGATCCAACTCACCTTTTCACAGGTGGGGAGCCTACCCCAAGACTTGCTCATAAGCCCAGGAAGACTCACTGTGATTTTTCTCAGTCACTGAGGGGTTAAGCCTGCCACAGCCTCTGCCAACTCTCAGGATTCAGCCTGGACTCCAAAGCCATTAATCATCCGGGACCAGGGCTGCAGGAACAATACTTACTAGCAATTAACCTACAGTGGCGGGATCATTGTTTTCCCCTGCCTGCACTTCCCTCTTCTGCACGCCCAATTACTCTAAATTAACATTTACCAAGCAAAGTGCCTGTTAATTGGAAGGGCAGTAGAAAGAAAGGCCACACACCTACCCAGTCTAACTTAATAACCTCAAAAGAAGCCATTAATTAACAGGAAACGTACGTTCAGATCTTGTTGAGACGCTGGCTGTTAACTGTGTTTGTGTTTCTGAGCTCCACGTCCCCCTCCCCAGCACTTCAGGTTCTAAATCAAAACAAAACACACAGGTCAAACTGCACTTGGAAGAAGTTTGCACTGACTGGAGTCCTTAAATTCCTGGAAATAATTCTAATGTCTGTATGGGAAACTAAAGCTGAGAAAAAGGAAGAGAAAGAGAAATGCCCAGGGTCACGGGGTCAGCGGTAGCTGGCTGCCTCCTGACCTGATCCTCGCTCCGCTCTATGTGCACTGGGGCCTTTGGAATGCTGAGGCAGCATCCTCTCTGGTCTCCAGGTGGCAGACAGTCAGGTTTGTCAATTTTCACGCCAAGGAAGGGTGACAAGCAAGAGGCTGATGAGAAGGGGTGGAAACCTGCTCACAGTGGAAAGCATCCCCAGACTGCCCGTCCTAAAATGCCCCCAACTTGCTCCCCTCGCCCTTCCTCATATGTGCAGTGGGTTGAGTGACACCCAAATCCCCCAGCCAGCAATCTGAGCAAGCTCCTCCCCACCCCCACCTGCCGTCATTTCCCGGGTCCTGCCAATTTGTAGCCTGGGCACCCCTCAGACCCAGTTCTTCTCTTCCTATACATGCTCTCGGTCTCCATCCCAGCCAGGCCCCCACCACCTGGCAGGCCTTCCGAGTGGCTCAGGTGAGTTCTCTCTCTCCCATTCACAGGGACTGTTCCACAACTTCCTCACTTCCCTTAAGGCCCTAACTCTCCATTCATGTCCCAATCAGACACCCTCACCTTTCTCTCCAAGACCATAGAAACCACCAGTGGATTCTGCTTAGTTCCCCTTCCTCCCTGTCCTGTGGAGGTGCCCCGAGTCCCACACCTCATTGAAAGTATTACCATGCTTATTGGAGTCATCCCTCCCCCATCTCTCATGTCCAATCAATCAACCATCCAGCCCTATATATTCAATCTCCAAAGAGCCTATCTCCCCACTGCCATTACTTTAGCTGTGACAAATTGCAGTCTCACCTCCCTTCAGCCAGAGTGACCTTGCTATTTTCTTATTTTATCAAGTCACATCCTTCAGTGGCTCAGCATTGCCCACATGTCAAAGGTCATGCTTTTTAGGACATCCTACAAGTCAGATTACCCAAGACCACTAACTGGCATTACACCTCAGAAAAATTCATGGACTAGGACAAGAGTTCTCATCTAAAAAAATCAAACAAATATCCCTTCAACCATGTTGGCTCTTAGATAAGGTGACCAGACGTCCCGCTTTTGGTCCCGATTTTTAACAATTTGTCCCGCGTCCTGCAGCATTTTTAAAAAGTCCCAATTTTTGGAAAGAGACATATGTACTACTCTTTGTAATATTTTAAGTAATAAAAAAAAGAACCCCATGTTCCCAGTCAATGGTGTCCCGCTTTACCAATGTTAAAATTTAGTTACCTTATCTTAGAACTTTGATACCCACTTCCTGATTTGTCTTGAAACACTTCCATGAAGTAGGTATTGTCCCCATTTTCCAAATGAGAATAATTGAGTCTCCAAGAGTCTGAGGTCACAGAATAGTAAAGGCAGGATTTGAACTTCAGTCTGATATTTCTTTTGCTCTTTCCACAATTCACAGCTGAACAATCCACGACAGCACAGATGGGCTTCTAGGGGACCACTCTGACCACAGCACAGACCTAAGAGACTTGCCCACACTGCCACCCTCTCTTCCTGAATGCCACGGTGCCTGAGGCCTGCGTTGTGGGGCAGAGGGAACCTGCTCCCACACCTAGTCTCAGATGGAAAGGGCGTGACAGACAGCAGAGGATCAATAGCCATCTGCCCAGGCTCCACTGACAAGCTAATCTTTTCAGTAAACATTTCATTAGCTCCTGCCAGGCTGCTCCCACCTGCTGTCAGCAGAGGCAGAATGGGGTGGGGGAGGGGCCCTCTGTGTTAGAATGAGCTCAGGTGTCAGCAGGGTTCTCCTGGCCCCTGAGATCCAGCTAAGCTCAGCTGTAAATACCAGTGCCATGCACTGGCGGAATCCAAATCATCCCAAGATTTTTGTAAATTCCTGGAGACTTAAGTTCTTTGTGCTTCCTCTAGCTCTCCCACAGAGAAACTTGCATGATCCACCATCTCATCGAGCCCCACTCCCCCTGCACTGTTGTGGGTCCTTACAACTTAGTTTTTCCTTCATCTTACTCTTCTTGCTGCTGCTGCTGATAGTGTCAGTGGTATTGCTAACAATAGCAAACACCTGTGAGCACCTACTTTGGGCTGCAACTGTGTTAAGTGACTTGCACGCGGTGCCTTCACTGAACCCCACAACGACTCCACCTTTGGCAGGTGAGCAGAGTCTCCTTAGGAGCAGGGCTCCATCCTGGGCTACCTGCCTTGGAAGTCTAAGCTCTTACCCACTGTATTGCGTTTGCAGTTTGTGGAATTATTTCACTACCGTCTGGCTCTTCAAAGGCAGGAAGCATATCTGATTGCTCCCACTGTGAATCCAGCGCAGCGTTTAAAAAAAAAGATTAAGATGACCAGATTTTAACATTGGGATACCATTGACGAGGGGGTGGGGGGTGTTGGTTCTTTCTTTAATTATTATTATTACTTAAAATATTACAAAGAGTAGTATAGATGTCTCTTTCCAAAAATCAGGACTTTTTTAAAATGCCGTGGGACGCAGGACAAATTGTTAAAAATCAGGACTGTCCCGCCAAAAGTGGGACATCTGGTCACCTTAAAAAAAGGTACAACACCCTGACCAGTTTGGCTCAGTGAATAGTGCGTCGGTCTACAGACTCAAGGGTCCCAGGTTGGATTCTGGTCAAGGGCATGCACCTTGGTTTCGGACACATCCCCAGTAGGAGGTGTGCAAGAGGCAGCTGATCGATGTTTCTCTCTCATTGATGTTTCTCGCTATCCCTCTCCTTCCTCCTGTAAAAAAATCAATAAAATATATTTTTTAAAAAGATACAAGGAATGTCCATGAGTTTGTTTAGCCTTCGTGGCTCCCAAGCCAATTAAGGTAAGAAGCTGGGGTTTTTTGATTGTTTGTTTCAGAGAGAGGAAGGGAGAGGAGATAGACATCGATCATGAATGAGAATCATGGATCTGCTGTCTCTTGTACGCCCCCTGCTGGGGATCCAGCATGCAACCCATGCACCGTGAACTCCTGGTTCATGGGTTGATGCTCAACCACTAAGCCATACCGACCAAGCAAGAAGTTGGTTTTTATTTTATTTCTTTTGGGGGGGGGTTGGGGGGCTGGTGGTGTTTGTTTTTGCTATTCAAATTCACTCTCTTCTCAGCTGCTTCAGAGGAAGACAGCTCCCTGCAAATATGGCTAGTTTGGGTGAACTCTCATTTAGCCTCCCCCCTGCCCCGCCCCCCCCCTTCTTAAAACCAAACCATGTCCAAACAATGTCCTCAGGCAAGCTCACAGCCCTCCTTCCCTACCGCTGTGAGCAAGCTGCAGGACAGGGGCCGGGCCCCCTTGCAGAGTTCCGTTTGTGGCCTTAGCCACTCCACTTCCCTCCAGTGCCCAGGCTCCTGTGTTCTTTCCACGGCTTCGGGCAGTCCTTCCGCATGATGTTGGTTCTGGAGTTTTACATGTCCCGGGTTCAATGAACACTGTTGTTTGGGGGTGATTTCCAGGAAGAGGAAAGGGAAGGGTTGACATGCCATCAGGTGACTTTATGGGGTTTGGGATTAACCCAGGGGGGCAGCCCCAGCTGCTTGGTGGCATGTGGGGACACAGCCTCACAGGTCCCAGAGCTTCCTGTGTCACGCTGGTGGCGAAAGACCCAGCAGGAACACGCGGTGGCTGACTCTACTCTTCGACAGTACATCGCCAGGTCCCCATTGCCGATGCAAGAAAAATAGGAGACAGTGCTAGGCTAAAACAAACAATTAGAATCGCCTGTCGTGTTTCCACCTAAAGAAAATCGCTGTCAGACATGTGATGTGGTGGCTAAAGGTGTTCAGACTTTTTAAAAACATGTATGTGGACAAAAGAAATCTTACTACGCTGGGCCTGGGATTCGGAGGCGGGTCCACTCATGTAGCACTGCCCGGGGAATGTATTTCCGTGTCAGGAAGCACAGGTGTATGTAACAGTTAGTGACTTGGCGGTATTCTCGTGCAGGACGGAGTGTGATTTAACTGGCCCCCTGTTGATGTGCAGTGTTTCATTTTTACCCTTTTGTACAATGCTGCACTGCATACCCTCGCATCTGTGTCCCTGTGTACTCGCCTGACCTTCTCCCCTACGGCAGGGCTTCCCAACGGTGACATCATTGATGTCTTGGACCACTTATTCTTATTCTGGAAGGCTGTCCTGTGCATCCGAGGATGCGAAGCAGCATCCCTGGCCTCTGCTTCTGCTCATTGATGCTGGTGGCACACCCTCCCCCAAGAGCCGACAGTCAATATTTTCAAATTGCCAAATGTCCCTTGGGTGGCAAAGTGGCCGTGCTTTAGGACTGCTGCCCTGGGGATAAAGTTTTTAAGTTGAAAGGTTAAAGGATACATACATTTTGCCAATTGCCTTCCAAAAGTTGCATTATTCACTCCCAGCAGCAGTGTATAGAAGTGTCCTGTTCACCACCATGAGGAACATGACCATTATCATGAACAGAAGAAACTACCCAGCTGGTAAGACAAAAAGTTCCCATTATTCTATTTTTTTTTTATTTTTTTTATTACCGGGGTGAGATTGAACATTTAAAAAGCCATGCCGATTGTGTTGACTGGCTATTGTTTCTGTGGCAAACTGTCTTTCCTTATAATTTACTCTCTTTTCTTTTGGAGTATTCATCCCCTCCCCCCCTAATTTTTCCATGTCATCTTTTTAAAAAATCCTCACCCAAGGATAAGTATTTACTGATTTTTAGAGAGAGAGGAAGGGGCGGGGAGAGAATAATTGATGCGTGAGAGAAACATTCATCAGTTGCCTCCCCTGGGTGACTTCACTGGGGATAGAATCTGCAGCCTAGTTATATGCCATGAATGCTGTGAGGGGGTCGAACTCACAATCTTTTGGGGTGCGGGAGGACACTCCAACTGACTGAGCCACCTGGCCAGGGCTGTCATCTTTTAATATCCTATATAATAAAGAAGGAATATGCAAATTGACCATCACTCCGGTCAATTTGCACCCAAAGCTGAGGCTAAGTTCCCATAACGAGCCTTAAGGAGCAATCAGCAGGGACCTGAGGCTGCGCGCCCACCCACCTCCTGCATGGGGCTTGACAGGGGACCTCAGGCTGCTCCCCCTGCCCTGGCACCAGGCCAGAGGAACTCAGGCTGCACCCTCTTCCCTGGTGCCAGACCGGGGGACCTCAGGCCATGCCCCCCGCCCTGGCCCCAGGCCAGGGGACCTGAGGCTGTGCCCCCCCCCACCCATTGGGACTTGATGGGGGCCCTCAAGGTGTGCCTTCTGCCCTGGTGCTGGGCCAGGGGACCTCAGGCCATGCCCCCCACCCCAGCACCAGGCCAAGGGACCTCAGGCTGTGCCCCTGCCCCGGCACCAGGCTGCAGAATCACAGGCTACTCCCTCTGCCCAGCAGGGCTTGATGAGGGCCCTCAGGCTGTGCCCCCCTGCCCTGGCACCCAGGGGACCTGAGGCTGCACCCCCCACCTGGCAGGGCTTGACAGGGTGGGACTGGCCGTGTCTGGATCTAGCCCAGTGCAGGGGGGCCATCCAGGTTTGGGTCTCGAGCGATTTTGAGGTGCACGTGGGTGGTTGAAGACTTGACTCTGGGTTCCATGGTGCACCCCAGACTCTGACAGGAAGAAGATTTTCATATACATTTTACTAATTTTCTTTAATCTCTGACTCTTCTATTATAGAGAAAGGGCAAATAGCAATATTAAAATATTTCCTCTGGAGAAACAAGATGGCGGCATAGGGTAGACACCGTATATGCAGCTGTGAACAACTATTTCAGAAAAACCACGAAAAGAACACACGGACACCACTTGCACCCACAGGACGGCTGGCTGAGTGAAAATCCTACAACCAGAGAAGAGTCTGAGACTCAGAGGAGCAGCGGAAGCAAAGTACAGAGGTACGGAGGCGCGCGCA
>PVJC01008479.1:0-48459 GCA_004026665.1 Murina feae
TCTGGGGATCAGGGAGCAGGAAAAGGCTGGCCTGACCATGAGGCGGGGTTTTCCCTGCTTTCTGGTGGCTGGAGGAAGATGGGCAGTAGGCAAGCTTGGGAGGCAGGCAGCACCCAGCTCTGGTCACAGTTCAAAAAAGAGAACAACATGCAGGGGAGGGCAAGAGTCTGAGAGATCAACATAGAGGGGATGCCTGCTCACTCCAAGCCTCCACGGTGTGCCTGGGGGCAGGCCCTCGGCAGGTAGACACACACAGGAGGACTGCTCCGAGCCTCAGATGCGGCTGGGGGCAGGTCCCCAGCGGTCACACACACACACACACACACACACACACAAAAAAAAGGCGCCTGGCAGACTGGGGCCATCATAGGACATCCACTGAGGGGTCCCAGACTGTGAGAGGGGGCAGGCCGGGCTGAGGGACTCCCTCCACCCCGAGTGCACAAATTTTTGTGCACCGGGCCCCTAGTATTATTATAGAATGGGATCGCCCAGATATTTCTGTTGAGGTCAAGAAGTACCATGTAAAGAAAAAAAAAGGCAAATCTCTCTCACATATGGACTTTTTTTCCATTATTGAATTCAAGGGCAATCAATACACTTGAGAAAGCTGTTCAATATCCAACAAAAGGGATAGATCTGTGATGGCCTGAAGGCATCGGGTCTCCACGCTACATGATTTTTAACCAACATTTCAGGATGCTGCCTATGTATTTGGTGAAAATTTAACATTGATCAGATGTGTCAACATTTGGGTTATAGAAAGGGTTGAAATTAATGGTCCATAAATGATCTTAGAGGTCTTAAGAATCACAGGAAAAAGCAAAACAAAACCATTTGTTTCCAAACTATTGTTCCAGAAAATCGTCAAAAAGGGCTAGGAGATAAGTTTTGAAAGACATTCAAAATATTAGAATCATGAAAACCATAACTTATAGACAATATTCATTAGTGGCTGCTACATGTAAGAAGGAAACCCAAATAGGACATTTTTTAGTTGTAGATCAGCAAAGAGGTGAAAATAAGCATGTTTATAGAGACATAACAATTTAAAATATTTATAGAGAAAACAGTTGCTGATGATAAAAGATGGCACAAATGCAGACACCATATGGTCCAATGTATGCACTCATGACCTCGTGTGAGAAGCAGGCCAAAGACGAAGCAGTTGGAGATGCCTCCCTCTTACCCCAGAACAATGACTCCTGGGTTTGGAAAGGGCTCATTATAATCATGTCCACGGATGGGTGAAATCTACAGGTAATGTCAAAAATGTGAGGGAGAAATCTCTCGAAACAATTGTCTCTTGAAGCATTTGCTCTGTGGGACGTCAAACCCAATCAGCATGTCTTTCTGACTCATGTGAAGGGAGCAATAGGTAATACACAGAGTTTCTACCAAAATAGGAGGAGTTCAGCATACCTTCTGGCCTCTTTTCTCATCTCCTGATTGTCATCAGGCTTGAGTCAAAACCACAGAACAGTGCAGAGGTCCCAGACCGCCCCCCCACAACCCCGCATAATGTAAGTCTGTTCTCTTGACCTGCTCTAGAGCATCCTTTGACAAGCGAATAGTCACAGGAACTCTAAATTTTGTGAGTGTCCAGTATATGTCAAGCTCTATGCTAAGCACAAGGGAGAGAAATAACTCTCAAAACCAAACTGCAGAGTTAGTCTCTCATTCCTGTTAAATAAACAAGAATCCTTAGGCTTAGAGAGCTTAAGTTACTTGCTCATGGTCACAAGTGAATGAAGGTGGGAATGGAGCCACCATATTTCTTTGCTGGGTAAGTGCAAGACAACCTATTTGAGGGGCATTGTAAGAACCTCATTTTTCCAGTAAAGGACTCTGCAAGTGTCACTGAGGTGACCCTGGGGAGGGGAGGGGAAGGTGTGAGGGGCCAGGATGCTCAGACATGGCCAATGGACCTCCAATCAACGGCCCTCTCCTTCTAGCCCAGATACCCAGAGGTTTATATCCCATCTCCTCCAAAGAGCTGAATTGCTCAGAAACTATCCCCAAGGAGTTCTGAAACCATTTCATGCAGGGTTCTTAACACTTTTTAATATTTTTAACAGAGGAGACAGTTTGTAGGCAAGGAATGGGAGGAAAAGCTATTTCATGTTATATAGGGCTGCAGAACAAGACCCAGCATCTTTTGGAGACAGGGAAGCCATTGGAATCTTCCTTGATTCTGAACTTTCTATGATCACTATAACATGCTTCCCCTCACAGGGCATGGGATGTGAGTCAACACATGACGACAGAAGAAAGAGTTCAGTGGACTAAGTGCTGAAGAATCAGATGCCCTAGCAACAATTGTTCTTACCATATCCTGCGTTGGTTTGTTTTGAACTTTGTTTAAACTTCCATTGCTGATGGCAATTCAAATTCATGAGGAATCTTCTACAACAGAATCCTTTTGTATATGGATCAGTGGAAAGTTGATGAACAAATGCCAGTAAGTTGGGGCCAGTCCATTTTTAGGCACTGAATTTATTAAACTCTTTACAAAGAAATTTCAAATGTGGGCAATTAAGAAAGCGTGACCTATCAAAGATGCTAAGCCTTCCAGATACTTTGGAATTCTGACCATATATTTATCCTGGAAGTGGTTGCTCTACTCAAATACTTTTAACTTTTAATGAAGTGTTCAGTCCTTTTGTGATGGCACTGGAGTGTAATCAAACATCACCACAAGCCAAGTCACACACTAGCATGTCTCGCCTTGTTTAAATACTCAAATACACTTGAGCAATTGTGTAATGATTTCTAGGCCTCTGGTTGTCCATATGGTCTGAACAGACTGTCTTTTGTAGAGCAGTTGTGCCATCTCTCTCAATGAGAGGAAACCAAATTATCTCTGCTCCAAACTGGAGAGTCAGGGAGGTACTGCTGAAATTTCAGACCGGCACCCCTCCTCAACTCCTGAAACAAAACCACCCTTCATTTGGCCCCCCAGAAATCACTGTGTCTCCTGGAAATCTTGCTCAGGTTTGTGAAACAGACAAGAACAAGGCAGCAGGCATCATGTGATATGTTTTCTGCCATAACTGTCCTTAGGATACAATGGCATGCCATGGGGACAAAACAGCAAAGCCAGCACTGCAGCCACATGGAATCTTTCTGGACAGAGAACATTCTAGATGGTGGATCCAGGTCATCTCAGACAGACAATGAGGACCAGTGAAAGGGTCTGGCCATTGGTAAGAACTCTGTTCTAATGTTCTCTGAGTTGGATGGGTGACAAGAGAAGGAGTTTTTGGTTTTGTAGTGAGTAAAACCCAAGGGGAGTTTGCAGAGATTTGGCTTCAAAGCCCAGAATCTAAACTTGATCACTGGGCCTTACTCACAGGATCTGTCTCTCTAGGAAAGGACCCCATAGAAGATCTGGAATGCGATGCTTGAAGGAATGTGCCAAACTTTATCCTTGAACTATTATTTGAGAATTCTTAGCAAAATGATTGGGCAGAGATTTGCCCCCAAACCACTGGCCACTATAGGGTTCTTTGGTGGGACTGACTTAGCAGGGAGACAGGGGGCAGCTGACTCAGCTGGCCTTTTTGCTCCTGTCCAACTCCATGCTTCTGAAGTTGTAAGAGGAAAACCATTTCACTGGTCACGAACAGTGCTGAGTGCACAAGACCATGGAGGCATGCACAGCTCGTGAGCTCTGGGGATGACTGGAATGCAATGGAAAAGAGTTTACCTTTTGTGCCTGAGGGAGCTGAAAAATAAGGGGAAAACAAAACAAAAGAAAAAAAACCATCATTATATAAGAAGTGAAGATTAACTGTAAAACTTTGTTCAGCTGCATTGGCAAATGAAAAGACCATAATTGGGAGAAAAAGAGGAAAATAAAACTAAAGCCAAGTCATTTCCCAAAATAAAGCTTCAGTGCTGATGATTGCATCTGCTGTCTGAATCTGTAGTGTCAACAGATAGTCTGTGAGCAGGCATTTTGGAATCGCCATGCCCAGGCAGTTTGGTAACCTCCCTGCAAAGCTGGACATGAAGTTCTGTCCAGTAGCCCAATATACACACACTTCCAAGACCCAATCCCTTCTTCCTGTAGCCACCAGTTCCCACTGAGGAGGGCTCACCAGACACATTTGTGATTGGGAGAGGGGAGGGAGCAAGAGCTATTGGTCTCTAGTAGTTACAGATCAGGGCTTAGAATTATCTGGGCCACATGTTGATTGTACAAAGTTGAGAAACCCTGTTGTACAGAAAGGTAAGACCATTAGAAGTAGGTTATGCTTTGAAAGCCCATTTTCTTGCTTTGTGGCACAATAACCATTCCCTTTATTGGTGGTTAAGGAAGCATGCACAAGAATTTGTGCTTTTGAAGTAAAGCTGATATTCTTAGAACAACAAAAAGGCAGTCATTCAATGCATAATATCCGGCATAATTGCTCTCCCAATGGCATAGGCAAGGAACTGAAGTCATAGACGTACAAACATTTACAAGATGTATTTGTCTATTTTTCTACATTGAGACTATCAGGCTTAATGCCACAGTATTTGTGACATTATAGTACACAGTGTTTTAAAAGGCATTTTTCTAATCTGGAGTGGAATTAGTGTTATCTGCATATAAATACCAAATCTAAGAAGTCATTTTTTAAGACAAACTTCTTTCTTAGAGATTAACATTTATTGACTGTGAACTCATAATCAGGGACTGTATTAAGCCCTTTCTTTGTATTATCAAATAAATCACAGCAACCCAATACTAGGTGCTCATACTACCCCCATTTTACAAATGAAAAATAAAATGGAAATAGAAGTTATGTAATTGTACAATGTCCCATAGATAATAAATTACAAAGCTGGAATGCCTGTCTTTAAAACACACAAATTCAACACAATTCCTACATTAACAAAGGCCACAAACACTTGAAAATTGTGACCACAGACCTCCTGTCTCTAGAGTTCAATATGTTTTTATTTTATTTTATTTTATTATTGATTTTGAGAGAGAGAGGAAGGGAGAGGGATAGAGAGATAGAAACATTTATGATGAGAGAGAATCATTGATCAGCTGCCTCCTGCACACCTCCTTCTGGGGAGTTCAGCCTGAAACCCAGGCATGTGCCCTGACCGGAAATCAAACCGTGATCTCTTGGTTCCTGGGTCAACAACCAATCACTGAGCCACACCAGTTGGGCCTCTAATGTTTATAACGTCATAAATTCTAGGAGATGGAAGACAACTAAGCCAGACATCCTAGGATCCCCATTTGGATCTTCTTTCCCCCACTCTTTTTGCCTTTGGAAGAATGCATTCTCTTCCCATGCACCAAGACCAGGGCTTTCTTGAACCCACCCTACAGCCCTGATCCTGTAGAGGATCCCAGCAAAGAGCAGAAGGATAAATCCACACCAATAAGATGTCTCAGGTCTCAGAGACTTCTCTAGGATGTGGAAGAAGGTCCCTGAAGGGCAGACCTCAACCTCTCCAACATGTATTTTTTAAGCAGCTTTATCCTGAAAGGTCTTCCAATTTAAGAAGATGGGAATACCAGCATGCTTTTTGGATTCTTTCCTCCGTTATGGCTGTGACTGTGCAAAAGGAAGTTCACGAGTTCTTCCAGTGCTTCTCAAGAGGTCGGGGAAAAAAATGTATGGAGAGGTGAGAAATCGAGCTTAAAATGAGGAATCATTTAAAGAAAAGTCTCTTAAATATTAAACATCTTTTCACACAACGGAAAAGAAACCTTGGAAACTCGAACATTAGGGGGATGATGAATGTGTGTTTCCTTAGGAAAGCATTTGCGCTGAATCACAGCTATGTCATATGAAATGCACGGGGGCCGTGAGAATTACAAATGTTTGACGAACTATAAAATAAATACCAAAGCTAAGCCCTGTGCAAACTGCTGGTCTTGACAGGCCTCTCTGGAAGGAGACTTCCCTCTCTTTCTTGCTCTCTTTATGGAAGTCTGATCTTCACGGAACAGAAAACACCACTTTTTGCCTCACTCGGCTGAGCATATGGGGAGAAATCCTGGGAAGGAAAATGAAAGACCAGGACTCTGCGGTGATGTCCTCTGCTGACGGCTGCCCTCAAACTTTCCACAAAACATATATTTTCCTCGAGAAATAGCTCATGAGAACAAAGAGCAGCTTTCCTATCGGAGCTTTTAAATAACATAAATTACAGCTAGCGATGCCCTAAACAGGTTGGACCACTGAGCAGGAGCGTTGGAACAGAACATAACAAATTCAGATCGGATCACTGGCAGCCACAGATGCTACTGCTTAGGAGTGGGCCCTGGAGGACATACTGTTCACTCAACATGCGCAAGCAGCATGCAGGGCCCCCAGCTGGGAGCCAGGCCCCCGACACTGGGTCTGCCTTTGCCTCTGGCTGGAGTCTTGTGGCCCACGCCTTCCAGCCATTGGCCAAGGTGCTGTTCTGTAAAAAGGAATGGTGGGGGGAGGGCTGGGAACGGGCCAGATCTTGGATGACCCGTAGGTGTTGCCTGGAGGGCCACGTCTGACTGATTAGTAATGGCTGTCTGGAGGAGATCAACCTTCTCACATGTTGAGAAGGATTCTGAAGTTATGTCTGAGTTTTGTTAGAAAGAATGTAACAACCAATTAGCCATGTCTGTTGTGGGCTCAGAAATGAATAATAGCAAAACATAGTCCTGGACGTGATGATCTCGGAAGGTCTGAGCACATCTATACTTTTTATGTAATTTTTTGTTTCATGTCTCTCCCACGAGGTCACGAGCTCCATGAAGGCATGAGGAGGATATCTGGCTTGTATGTTAAGTCCCCATGAAGTTCTCTAATCTGTGCCTGTGACTGGTGTTCACCTGTTAAAGAAGGCACCTTATTACTAGGGTATACCCAGGGTGGATGCCAGAGAAAGATAACTGAGGTAACCGCCTGGATGCCACAGCCCACTGCACCCCCACACACCATATTGATAACCCAAGCAGGTGTCTTTCAAGAAGAAAACAGGTATCTCAGCCACAAGAATAGATACGAAACTCTTGGACTCTTATATGCCTGGCACAGGGTTCTATAAGGTAGGATGTTGAGTATAGTAGAAATGACAGCCAATTATAATAGCCATTACATGTTATGCAACATCCTAAGTCCTTTACCTATATTAATTTATTGGAAATCCAAAGAAACATTATTAGGCAAGTTCTATTATCACAGTTTTGAAGAAGTAACAACTGTAAGGTCACAGAGCCAGAGGGCAGCAAGTACAGAATTTGAGGAGGCAGAATAGTGAAAAGGCTATTAAGTAATCTAGATGAGAGATGATGGACCAGGGTGCTGGTGGTGGGGGTGGCAGGCAGTGGTCTCTATTCCTCTGAGCATAGAGATGATGGACTGGATGATAACTGAGAGAAGGAGAGACATCAACGCTGTGTCCAAGGTACGTGGGCCAGGTAAATGCAAAGATGAAACAGCCATTTACTGAGGAGAGAAAAACTATGGGACAAGTGCATTTGAGGAAAAACATACAAAGTTCAGCTCTGTATAAAATTGGCGATTTTAAGATGTGTCTGAGATCTGCGGGCAGAGGTGTATGGTAGGTAGTGTGAGCCCTGTCAGTAGCAGACAAGGCTACCAAGGAAGAGCAGTGAGAGCCCGCATCTAGGAACTGCATCATGGGGGACTCCTCCAGCTCCAGGTCTGTATGCTGAGGCAGCTGAAAGGACTGTGGAGGGACAGCAGGTGAGTAGGAGATGGAACACTCTCTGAATCCCCAAAACTATACAAAGGTGTCTCAGAAAGAGACAGCGCTTCCATGAGGGGAGGGAGTGCTTTGTTTGAACTTTCGTCATACACTTCATTGCTATCTCAGAATTGTACACAGAGCCATGGGGACAACCAAGAGGACGCACATTGCTCTTTTGCTCAACCAAGTTCTGGAATTGAGTGGGCTCCTTTTTAAAAATAAACTCCAATTAAAGATCTATTGATCAAAACAACACATTTCTCTATAAAATATGTAAAGACCAAATGGGAAACAAAGTATTTTCTTGCCAACTGTGTAAAACAAAAAAAGCCTGCCTTACATATGTTTATCCTATTTGTAAAGCTGGCCCTTTGCCTCAGGCCTTATGAATGAGCAATACATCCCTGCTTGCTGCAAAGGGTCTTTGTGTTCATTTTTTGCTTGTACATGTTTGCATTTATAATCTTCCATTCTTCTTCATTAAGCAATGTGGATAAAATCCCTACTTCTCTATATATCAGAAGAAGTTCTGTTAATTGGCTCCAACTCCAGAAACTACGCCAAGCAGGGGAAGGTCTCCGATGAGCTGAGATTTGGCAGCGGAGGTTCTGTCCCACATCCATCCACTCCCACCATCGCACAGCAAGCCACTACTGTTGCCCACCCGCCTCCTCACTTTTATTCCTCCCTCCAGTCCTTTCTCTTTATTGCATCCAGAATGATCTAACAGTATAAGTCTGTTACTTTCCAAGCCCTGTTGCCTAAGCCTCCTTTACTTGCCTCAAAGCCTTTCTGTGGCTTTCTCTGATTGGCTGATCCCCTGGCCATGTCAATTCCCTAACACCTTCTCCCCCAACAACCCAACCTCACTGATTCCTGTCCATCTATCAGATTTTAGTTCTGATGGCACCTCCTCTGATAGGAGGCCCTATATCAACCCCAAGTGTTTTTCTATGATACCGTCTTGTTTATTCCTGTCTTAGCATTTATTATATTCTGTAATCTTATTTGTTACCTCCTTCCCTGAAAACTTAAGATCCTTCCAAGGGCCATATCTGTCTTATTCAGTTTTATCACCAGGGACTAGACATGTGCTGTCTCTAGCCCTTGGTAAGAATTTAGTACAAAGGAAAGAGGGAAAAAAGAAAAGGAAAGGAAATGTGAATGAAGGAAGAATGGATGGGGAGAGAAAGAAAAGAAACTAAAAAAAGAGAGAAGACAAGAAAAAAGGAGGTGGAAGAAAAGAAGGAATGAAAAGGAAGGGAGGAAACCAGGAAAGGAAGCAGGAAAGGAGGGATGAAAGAAGGGAGGGCCTTGGAGTTTGGTAGTCTAGGTTTCAAATCCCACTCTACCACTTCCTAGCTATGAGGACTTACTTGGGCAGCAACATATCCCTGAGCTCTGAATTCCTCACCTGGAAGATAACAGTAACACACCATTTCATGGGATTGGTGTGAGGACTAAGTGAGATAAATACATGCTTGAGTCTCCTGACCTCCATTAACCCCTTGCCATGGTGATGCCAATGACGGAGGAAAGAATGGAAGCAGTGGCAGAGACAGACAACTTTCAGAGTGCAAGATGAGAACAAAATAAGGTCAATAAAAGAAAATAAATTTAACTGACTTTTCTATTTTAAAATTATTCAATTCCCCATTTAAATTTTTGTTCCACATCCCCTAAATCCTTCAAGCCTCGTTAGAAAGACTCATGGGAGAGAATGGTATCTATGTATTCCAAATGGTCTTGCTTTTGTCAGTTTGGATGTTATCTTACCTGACCACAGACAAGCGATTTTCAACCTGGTGTGCTACAAGAATATTTAACATACACAATACCTGACTATTTAGTCAGAAGCACTGACTTCTTTTCACTTAGATTGTCAAATTAAAAAATGACAACAGCCAACATAGCAATAGCCATCTGGTGTGAATGAATCAAAATTATACCTGTTTTGTCAAATGGGCAAAAAATATAATTTTTTAGTGTGCCACAGAATTCTTGTGATTAGTTTATGTGTGCCATGAGATGAAAAAGTTTGAAAAACACTTCTGTAGGCAATTTATTAGTGATTTCTCAACATCTAGTTTGGGGTATAGATGAAACTTTAACTCATTTTTTTCCAACAATATGTTTAAAAAACAGTATATACCTTTGCTACACACAGCTATTTTAAAGTGTTCCTCTAACACTTTAAAATAGCAATGCATGCTCCTTGTAGAAAATTAGATATAAAAGATATGCAAAGAAGACATTTATCGCCACCTATGATGTTAATATCCATTGTTGACCTCAGGTACATCATGTTAAATGACTGTACAGTATTCAATTATTTAAGTATATAATAAATTACTTATTGAATTCCTTGTTATTAGCTATCTCAATTGCATTCATCTTGCCACTAACATGAAAGACACTGTAATAAACATCCTAGCAATAAATGTCCTTAGAGTGAAATTGTTGTATATATTCTCAACTTTTCAAGAAGTTGAATTACTAGTTAAAGGACATTCTATATTTTAGTCCAAGTGCTTCAAGAAAATCTGTCTTAATTAACACTCTGACCAGAATTCTGTTCTTCTAATACTCATCTCACCACCCCTAAGTCACCACTATGCATTATTATTTTAAAAATTCTTCCAGTAATTTTTAAAAATAGATTATATGAATGGGCCTTTTCCATGGTCCAAATAAGTTACAGACAGAGAGAATACTCAAATTCAAAATTCCTGAACAACTAGTTCTACTGCTTGGCCTACTGCAGAGTAGCTACCTCGTGTCATTTAGCAGAAAAGAAGTGGACTGATAACTAAAGATTAGATTTTTCAAACTTAACTTTAGACAAAAAAAAAAAAATCTGTTGCTTTTTTGTTGTTGTTGTTTTTGTTTGTTTTGCAGTAGAGCCATGCCTGGATGAAAGACAAGGCTGCATAAATTACTCACTTAATGGGAGACTTTTGGGGGGATGCTGGAAAATGTGAACTATTAATGGGCAGACCAGAAAAATTCTCACATTACATATAGCTAAGCCTAACGGCTGGAGGAAAACCCCAGACATTTTGCTCGCTATAATGTTCTGAATATTCTCACAATAAGAAGTCATTTCTCATCAGGCTTGAACTCTGCATTGTATTGGAAAAGTAAGTTTCCAATTAAAATAGAAATTCTTCACCCTTATTTTGGGTGGTCATCTTGCTGAAAAATTACCTGGAATTGAGGAGCCCATGGTCCTGCTAGTTCCCTGTGAGAACACAGGTTGGTAGAATCCAAGTAAATTTGGCAAAGTCCAGATAAAACCCCCACGATGCATTTGTATTTCCTGCTTGGAAACCACATTGGTTCACTTGGCAGTCCAGGGATCAGTTTTCATTAAGGAGAATCTGATAGGGAAGGAAGTTCTTTTCTGCAGGATTCATTTTGGAAATATCTGAACAGGATACAAAGCCATTCAGACCTTCTCCTGAACTCCCACCCTACCAGTGTCACTTTTCAACATTGTGACTACTTCCAGTTGGATGCTCTAAGCTCCTGGTTTTAATTAAAACTTAATTTGCAAAAATGTTTCATAATTTATGCATGTCATGTAATTCCTCTGAGACTATGAACTTGGAGCCAACGCGGGGACATATAAGGAGACATTTTACTGAGAAGGTTGGGGGAGGAAAGGGAGGTAGTAAGAGAAGTACCAACAGGGGTGCAACAGAGGAAGGTACTAGTACTTCCTTTCAGCCTCCCACAACCTGGGTCTGAAGTCACCTGGGAGAGACATGGACCTTGACATCTAAAAGCAGAGAGCACATACGGCATGTCATAGTCTCAGAAACAGAAAACTCAGGAATGACCAGAAGGCCCTCCAAGGAAGACCTACCACGGGATATGGTGAGCCAAAGAATTTGCAACCCTTCAAAATAGATGAATGAGTTCCCCTCTCCCACAAAGGAGGCATAAAAAACCCACAGCAGAAACTCTCTCTGTAGACAGAGCATTGGCTGGCACCATTATTTCTTTTGTTGTGATCTCCTTCTACTTGGCTGGCCCAGTGTGGGCAGGCACCAAATCTGTCCTTCTCCATTAACCTGGGTAATACCATTAACCTTGTCCTGCCATTCCTCTGAGATCCAGTCCCACCCAACCCACTTGCACTGGCAATACCCTCTTTCAAGTGACTCCAGCCCCACCACACATAGCGGCCAACCTTGATTCCCACCACAGCTTTCTCAAGTAGTACCAAGCTCAGCATGAGCATCAGATGGTCTCAGCTCACACTACAGCCTTTTCCAAGCTCAGCATAAGCAGGAGTATTCCCTGGTTCATAAGTAGTCTTTCTAAAGCTGCTCCAAGCCCAGAACAAGTGGAAGCCAGCACCAACCCATACTGGAGCCCCTCCCAAGAGGGCTCCAGACTGGAAATACCTCCTAGCCAGCACTGACCCCCATCAGAGCCCCACCTAAGAAGCTCCACAAACAACATACCTGATAAGGGACCTGAATGGCACCAAAACAGCTCCCTCTCTGTAGGAACAACCCCACACATCAGATCATCTATGCTCAGACCCACCAACAGTGATTGCAGTTCTACTATACCAGGAGGACACACACAATCCACAAAAGGGACATGCCTGGGGCACCTGGCTCTAGTGAGCCTGGGGCATTGTGCTGCTGAGACCCACAAGATGCCTCCTACAAAAGGCCATTATTTTCAAGACTGAGAGATATAGCAGATTTACCTAATAAAGAGAAACAAACACAGAGAGATAGCCAAAATGAAGAGACAAAGGAATAAGGTCAGGACAAAGCTCCCAAGAAATAACTAAACAAAAAGGAATATAAGCAATCTACTAGAAAATAATACAAAGAAATGGTTATAGAAATGTTCAATGAATTCAGGAGAATACATGAATTTAGTGAGAACTTCAACAGAGATAGAAAATGTAAAAAAGAACCAATCAGAACTAAAGAATAAAATAATGGGGAAAATGCATTATAGGAAATCAGCAGCATATGAGATGATGCAGAAGAATGAATGGATCAGCAATATTTAAGACAATGAAGTAGTAATCATCCAATCAGAACAGCAAAAAGAAAAAGAATAAAAATAAATGAGGATAGTTTAATGGAACTCTGCCACAACATCAAGCATAACAAAATTCACATTATAAGGGTACCAGAGGCAAAGAAAGAGAAAGGGACAAAAATCCTATTTGAAAAATTCCCTAACCTGGTGAAGAAAACAGCTATCCAAATCTAGGAAGCACAAAGAGTTCTAAACAAGGAAAATCCAAAGAGGTCCATACCAAGACACATCATAACTAAAATGCCAAAAGTTGAAGATAGAAAGAGAATCTTAAAAGCAGCAAGAGAAAGGCAGCTAGTTTAAAATAAGGGAATCCCCCATAAGACTATCCGGTGATAAAAGAATAAAATCTATAACCAAGAATGCTCTAACCAGAAGGGTTATTATTCAGAACTGAAGGAAGGATAAAGAATTTCTCAGTTTTAGTTGGTTTGGCTTAGTGGATAGAGCATTGGTCAAGGGCACATGTTTAGGTTGTGGGCTCGAAACCTAGTCAGGGGTGTGCAGGAGGCAGCCAATCAATGATTCTCTCTCATCATTGGTGTTTCTACCTCTCTCTCTTCCTCTCTGTAATCAATAAAAATATGTTAAAAAGAGAAAAGAAATTTCTCAGAGAAGTAAAATCTAAAAGAGATCATTACCCCTAAACTAATATTATAATAAATGTTAAAGGGACTCCTTTTTAAGCAGAAAAAGAAAGGCCGTCACTAAAAATAATAAAATATAGAGAAAAAACAGTCCCATTGGTAAAGGCAAACTTTTATTAAAAATAGTAGATCAATTAAAAAGCTAGCATGAAGGTTAAAATAGTAGGTTCATGTGTTTAAGTACAATAATAAAGAACACACACATACAAGCTGTAAAATACATTGTCAAAAACATCCAACACGGTGCGGGGGTGTGAATAAAAATATGTATTGCTTCTGGAATACATTCAAACATAAGCAACCATCAACTTAAAAATAGACTAGTATAAACATAGGTGATAATATATGATCCTCATAGTAACCACAAACCTATTACCTATAATAGATACCAAAAAAAGAGAGAGAAAGAAATCCAGGCATATCACTAAAGAGTCATCAATGTACAAGATAATAGAGTAAGAGAAAAAGAAGGGCATGGAAAAGACCAAGAGAATAAAAGCACAGAGAAAACGTGTAAAATCCACCAGAAAACAATTAATAAAATGGCAAAAGTATGTACCTAGCAATAATTACTTTAACTGTAAATTGACTAAATGTTCCCATCAAAAGATATAGGGGGAATTGATGCATTAAAAAAAACATGACTTGTGCATATGCTATCTAAAAGAGACTCACTTTTAACTGAAAGACACACAGACTGAAAAGGAAGAGATGGGAAGAGATATTTCATACAAAAGGAAACAAAAAGAGAGCTGGGAGAAATACTTAATATCATACAAAATAGACTTTAAAACAAAGACTATAATAAGAGACAAAAAAGGATATAACATAATGATTAAAAGATAAATTCTGGAAGAGGATATAACATTTGTAAACATCTACATACCCAACATAGGAGTATTTAAATACATAAAACAAATATTAACAGACATAAAGGGAGAAATTTATAGTACAAATATTAATGGCACTTACATAAATGAATAGATTACCCAGGTAGAAAATCAACAAGGAAATATTGTCCTTAAATGATACATTAGATCAGATGAACTTAATCCATGTCTATAGAACACTCCAACCAAAAAAAACCACAAAAAACAAAAAACAGAAAACACATTTTTATTAAATGCACAAGGAATATTCTCCAAGGTAGACACACATAGGCCACAAAACAAATCTCAATAAATTCAAGAAGATTAAAATAATATCAAACATCTTTTCTGATCACAACAGTATGATGCTAGAAATCAATTACAAGAAAACTGGGAAAAAAAAGAAACACCCGCAAACATGTAGAAAGCTAAACATGATACTAAGCAACCTATGGGCTAACTATGAAATCAAGGAGGATATAAAAATATCTTAAGACAAATGAAAATGGAAACACAAAGATAAATAGATGAATGGATACATACAAACACTAAAATATTACTTAGCCATAAAATAGAATGAAATCTTGCCATATGCAACATCTAGATGAACCTAGAGGGTATTGTGCTAAGTGAAATAAGTCAGACAGAGATATACAAATACCATATGCTTTCACTTATATATGGAACCTAAATAAAACAAAGAGAGACAGACTCATAGATACAGAGAACAAAGCAATGGTTGCCAAACAGAAGGAAGGAGAAGGGATGGGTGAAAAAGGTGAAGGGGAATAAGAGGTACACACTTCCAGTTTAAGAAAAATAGGTCATGGGTATGTAATATGCAGCTAAGGAAGAATAGTATTATCATAATAACTTTGTATGGTGACAGATGGTACTAGACTTACTGTGGTGATCACATGGTAGGGAATATAAATGTCAGATCACTGTGTTGTACACCTGAAACTAATATAATATTGTATGTCAACTTTATTTTAATAAAAAAAAACCTCAGAGGAAAACTATAATGAAAACTCAAGAGTCTGGAATGAAACCATTACTTCACTTAACAGATGTCTTCAAGAGAGAATTTTCAGATCTGCCAAACTGTTGAGACACAAAGAAATCTGTATAGCAACTTAACTAGAAATATTGGACCCCCAAGAAAGTCAACCAGAAAAACTCTCCCCTCAACACACATCTTTTGCTAATTGTAAAATGAATGAATCTCAAGTCACCCTGCATATCTGCAACGGAAAGAGTATATAGACACCATATAACCTGGGAAAAATTTGAAGGGACCAGAAATGAAGGCAAACACATTCCACACACTCACAATATCAGAACTATATTTTTTTAGTGGCTAAAAAATATTTCGTTACATATTTCAGCTTAGATAATCTGTATCACTACTTCATCTTTATTTTTATAACTCAGAGTCATTTTGGTCCTGAAGATTTTTCTGTCTCCTACAACAAACTTAATAAGCAATGAAATAAAAGCAGGAGGCTACGTAGTTCTTTCACTCATTAAGCCGTATCTCACATGAGTGAACATATCGTATAGAGAGTCAAGGGTAAAGGTGTGGGTTGTGAGTGACATACAATCATCTGTTAGTGTTTTCAATTAGGGGGATCTTTCAGGAAACTTCCAGTTCTGTGATTCTAGTCTTAGAGGAGTTCTTTACTATGAACATTTCCTTCTCTTACATAATGTTTCACCTTGGCCCATCAGCAAATCTACTTTATGTTCACCTGAACAGAGAAAAAATACCAAAGCCATGTGTTGAATATTAGTTCTCCTTTTTGCATCTAAGAATTGTTCAAGTTAAGACGGGAGCCTGTTTATGAACAATGAGAGCTTTCGCACGCTGAGTGTTCACCGTAAGCCAGGCCAGAATCTAAGGGATCTAATGCATCCTTATGAGAAATTCTTATAACAACTCAAAGGGTCAAATGCAATCACCTGTATATATTATAAAAATGGAAAAATTGAGACTGACTCCAAACCTTATTTTCTGACCCAACAGTATAAACAATTCAAATAATCCAATTGGTCTTTTCCTAAAACCTTAGAATAATCTATTCATGGATAATGAAGGGAACACAGAATAAAAATAAAGTTGTCTGCTTGTCAGCAGAGGAGGAGAAGACTTTGTCCTTCTCTCAAGCCTGCTGACATAGTGATTTCCCTACTACTTCAGACTTGTTTTGGTCATGTCTAGAAAAGAGAAGGCCTATTAATATGCTGGACTGCTAATCTCCCAAGCTACATTTTGCACCCTAACCCCCAAATCTGAGATCTGGCAATCCTGAAAGCACATTTTGCCAAACACATGTTCCTATAATTTTGAAGTCCATGTGTATTTCCATTGAATTTTTTCTTATGGTCTTGATTAACTTACAATTAAGTCATAAAACAGAGTAACTTTTTTCTCTTAGTTAAGATAGTCAGGTCTTAACAGTGACACTTGGGTCAAAATCTCAAAGAGGCCAATATACTTCTGAAGTTCTAACTTAAAAACTAGAGGAATCCAAATGCCGAGACCTCAGTATAAAAGTATAAGACCACTTATAATGAATACATAAGTTAGGTACCATGGTTAAACATTTTTTAAAGAGCATAAAAAGAGGGTTATCTCACAATAAAATTTGACTTAATATAGTACCATATTTAAATAAAAATTACCTCAATGTCATATCTAATAAATTGTCACTGTCTTTAAAAATTTATTTTTTAAAATAAGCATAATTGTCTGGTAAAATTAATTCAAACCTAACATATTTTTAAATGTGGAATATAAATGAACAAATGGAACAATTTTATTAGATAATCTTGAGGATAAACAAACTAATCATCACATCATCATCATCATCATCTAATCTAATAAAAGAATAATATTGAAACTGACCATTTATTCGGGACACCTAAGCCATGCTCACCAGCCAATCAGAGCAGCTGTATGCAAATTAACCCAGCCAAGATGGAGGCCAGCAGTCACGGAGCTAGAGTAAACAGGCAGCTTCGTTGCACCAGGAGTAAACTGTCTGCCTAGGCTGGCTGGACCTGTCTGTGTTCCAGGCAACATAGTTGCAATTATAGAAGCCATGGAGATGAAGTAAACAGGAGGCTTCTGTTGCACCAGCGATGGAGGAAACTGCCTGCCTAGGCCGGCTGGGCCTCTAACTAAGGCAACATTCTTTCAATTACAGAAGCCACGGAGCTGAAGCCAACAGGAGGCTTTGTTACCTGCCTAGGCTTCGGCTTAAAGCAATAGTGTATCAATTATAGAAGATAAATAAACCCCAGAAACCTGCTTCCAGCCAGCCTTGCTGGGACGTTGGGTCAATGGGAGCTGTGGGCAGCCTGAAAACGCCCCTCAGCTCCTCACCCAGGCTGCCCAGGCACCCCAGTGGGGACCCGAACCCTGAAGGGACTGTGGGCAGCCTGCAAACAGCCATCAGCCCCTCACCCAGGCTGGCCAGGCATGCCAGCAGGTGGACATCCCCTGAGGGGTCCCAGACTGTGAGAGGGCACAGGCCGGGCTGAGGGACACCCCAAGTGCACAAATTTTTTGTGCACCGGGCCCCTAGTTACTTTATATTTTAAGTTTTCTACTATGGTCATGATGGATTAACTAGTATTGGATTAGCCCTTCTGACAAAACTTGATATCTGGACCAAAAAAAATCCTTTGATATTGGTAAACAATTAGCACAGACTTTGCTTTTATAAAAGAAGGCAAAAAGTGAGGTTAGACTCATGATCATTCCAATACTCTCTCTGGAATTGTTTATAAGACCCGAGAGAAGAACTGGTGAGCCCAAGCATAGCCTGATGGTTGTGCTGAACTAAAAAGGAATGGATGAATCAAAGTTGAAGCCTGAGGTTGCTTTAATTTGCAAGGTGGAACACCAGAGAGAGAAAGCTATACAGATAAAGAGATCCATAAATCTACTGAGAGATCCTCTTGAATCTTTAATTTAATATTAAAATGAACATATACAGGGTGAGGCTGGGCAAAGCATAATTACAGGAGGGAGGAGAGGATAACTGTTATAAAGTTATAAGCAAATATATATATATATATGGCCTCAAAGATGGTTGGGAACTTACAAGTTTCAACCAGCCAGTATAGATGACCTTGTTAAATATGTAAGACATTCAAGAGGAACCCCTAAAAGTTCATGCCGAGGATTAGAACTAAACTAGCCCTCAAGTAAAAGATACACCATACATGTTTAACAAAGCCTAAAAACAAGTATTGCAAAGGTTAGTCAGATACATAAGTTGATTGACTGCAAGACTCAACACTTTTTAAAGGAAAACAACAAAAACCAGACACACAACAACATAATGTCCACTATCACCATAGAAACAGAAAACTATCTACTCTAATAAAAGAGTAATATTGAAATTGACCATTTCTCTGGGATGCCTAAGCCATGCCTACCAGCCAATCAGAGCGGCTGTATGCAAATTAACCCAGCCAAGATGGAGGCCAACAACCATGGAAATAGATCAAACAGGAGGCTTCTGTTGCACCTAGGCCGGCTGGGCCTCTCTCTCTGCTCAAGGCAACATAGTTACAATTACAGAAGCCACAGAGCAAAAGCAAACAGGAGGCTTTGTTACCTGCCTAGGCTTCAGCTTAAAGTGACAGTGTTTCAATTATAGATAAATAAACCCCAAAAACCTGATTCCAGCCAGCCTCACTGGGACATTGGATCAATGGGAGCTGTGGGCAGCCTGAAAGCCTGAAAACGGCCCCCAGTCCATCACTCAGGCTGCCCAGGTACCTTAGTAGGGACCCGAACCCTGAAGAAATAGTGGGCAGCCTGAAAACAACCCTCAACCCCTCACCCAGGCTGCCCAGGCACCCCAGTAGGGACCCGGACCCTGAAGGGACTGTGGGCAGTCTGAAAACGGCCCACAGCCTGTCACCCTGGCTGGCCACACTCACATGGGGTGAAGGTCAACACTGGGGGGCTTGGTCAGCCTGCAAACAGCCATCAGCCCCTCACCCAGGCTGGCCAGGCATGCCAGCAGGTGGACATCCATGTTGTCCCAAATGGCACAGGCTGGGCTGAGGGACCTCCCGAGTGCACAAATTTTTGTGCACTGGGCCCCTAGTAACTCATAAAAGGAAAAAGTCAGTAGAAATACACTCAAGAATACTATAATTGGAAAACATAGACTATAACTCAGCCATTAGAAATGTAATCAATAATATACATGAAAACTGAACATTATAATGAGAGAAATAAAAATTAAAATCATGAATTAGTGCACTGGGCCTCTGGTATTCTTATAATTGATATCAATTGGCATAATTTACCAGATATGGAAGATTGCACATTCCAGGGTGAGCCATAGCAATATCTCCCAGGCCATGCTCAATTTACAATGTAATGTTGTCATTCCTTTAAAGTACCAGGATCTATGTCCCTACTGCTTAAAATCGGTAAGACCTTTGTGATTGCCTCAATCTACAGAGTGTGGGGGAAATGGCATCATGTGACTTCTAGAGATAGATTATAAACATGTCATGCACTTCTGCCTTGCTCTGGAGACCTTGCCCCCATGCTATGAGGAAGCTTTAATTAGCCCATGCAAAGCAATTACATAGAAAGATGATGTAGGTGTGGCCAGTGTAAGCATACATCTGATGGCTCATCTAATGTCCTAGCCATCAGCCAGTATTAACCACCCAGTATGTGCATAAAGATGCCTCTGGGTGATACCAGTACCCAGAGAGCAATGCACCCTGAGCTTGAGTCTTCTCAGCTGGGACCCCAAATGTCTTGGAGTGGAGCTTAGTTAACCTTAATGTCCCCTGTCCAGATTCCTGCCACAGCATTTGTGAATAGCTGAAAGTGGTTGTTTCACACCACTCTGTTTTAAGGTGTTCATTAAGCAGCAATAGTAATAGAAAGTAGATGCCATGATTTCCATTTTATAGAGGAGGAAACTGTACCTACGTTACTGTGAGTGGCAAGTATCAGAGCAAGGTTTCAACTTAGCTTTCTTTGCAAGGTCATCACACGCTATAGGCCTAGACTATAGGCTCCTGAGTGTGGTACCAAGTCATTCATTCAGTTCTAGCCCAGGGCTCATAGACACTTAGTCCTATCATTACCAAGATTATGATCTAGCCCCCTAATAACTCTGCTTCTCTCAGGAAGACATTTGAAGTCATGGTCTTGTATGTATGGGTCACACAGCCAAAACCACATCACTATTAAACCTTTAGCAAAGACATATCATCAATGTCTACATTTGCAAAGCTCAAGTAGCTCAATCAGCCATGAATTCTGGGCATTTATACAAAAGTTGGTCGAAACATGAGCTTAAGGAACTCTTGCCAAACAGCTGCAAAGAGCATAGGAAGCAGAGGAATAAAACCTGTTACAGTCTTGGCTCCCACTTCAGTGCTGCTCAGGAGATATCAGAGGGGGACCAGCAAGTCTTTATGGTAACAGGACAAAAATAACTGATTCATTTCCTTCCTAGAAAGATGACTGCATTCAGGAGAGATGAAATGGGTCAGCATTTACTATTTCCTATTGTTTTTTTTCTCTGTTACCCCCACAACCTCACGTCTTTTTTCTCTTTATACAAACATCAGTTTATTCTCCACAGAGGAACAAGTCCTCTACACCAAACTTGAACACAATCTCCACAGATGCAGAAGAAAGTAGTAGGATGTGAGTAGACTCTGAGGTCGTTAGATGTGGAAGGGAACTAGAGAGAACCGCTGTTTTTTTGCCTGAACAGAATGTGCCCCTTCTTTTCATAGGAGCACTTTGATTCCCTGTGAGACAAAACCTATCCCCTACTCTCAGCTCTGTAGTGGGACTGGGGCTGACTCCATTCTCCCCCAAACCCAAGGGTGACATGTGACCCTCCCATGGCCAATCAGAACCCTCCATCTTGCTGATCACTGTGATTAGTTCAGGCAGAGATAAATGTGTAGCCAAAGCCATGAGAGTCAGCACCAGGGCCTTAGCTAGTACCCTAAGGAGAGAGATTTCTTCTTCTGGGGCAAAGAGCTCCACTAGTAGGAAATAAGCCTGGTGCTGTTGGGGCAGTCTTGACATGGCAAAGGGAGAAGAGTTTTACTTGAGAATAAATCTACACAGAGGAAAACAGAGCCAAGAGATGGCAAGAAGCAGGTTCCTGACAACATCTGGGCACCTAGATCCAGCCACGCCTACACAAAGGGATATGCACTCTGAACCTTCAGTTTTATGGTTCAACTAGTGGCCCAGTGCACGAAATTTGTGCACATTAAAAGGGGATTAATTAGAGGAAATATTTTAATATTGCTATTTGCCCTTCTCTATAATAGAAGTGTCAGAGATTAAAGAAAATTAGTAAAATATATATGAACATCTTCCTCCTGTCAGAGTCTGGGGTGCACCATGAAACCCAGAGTCAAGTCTTCAACCACCCATGTGCACCTCAAAATCGCTTGAGACCCAAACCTGGACGGCCCCCTTTCATTGGGCGAGATCCAGACCCGGCCAGTCCCACCCTGTCAAGCCCTGCCAGGTGGGGGGGTGCAGCCTCAGGTCCCCTGGGTGCGAGGGCAGGGGGGCACGGCCTGAGGTCCCCTGGCCTGGTGCTGGGGTGGGGGGCATGGCCTGAGGTCCCCCGGCCTGGCACCAGGGAAGAGGGTGCAGCCTGAGTTCCTCTGGCCTGGTGCCAGGGCAGGGGGGAGCAGCCTGAGGTCTCTTGTCAAGCCCTGCATGTGGAAGGCATGACCTGAGGTCCCGTCAAGCCCCGTGCAGGAGGTGGGTGAGTGTGCAGCCTCAGGTCCCTGCTGATTGCTCCTTGAGGCTCGTTATGGGAACTTAGCCTCAGCTGTGGGTGCAAATTGACCAGAGTGATGGTCAATTTGCATATTTCCTCTTTATTATATAGGATAGGTTCTCCTTAAGCACACAAGTCTAGCTGAGCTGGATTTCCTGCACAACCAAAGAGATCTGATTCACTAAGACAACAGGTTGTCACCTATCTGTACCGATGGTTCAGGAAATGTGCTTCATGAGCCCTAAATTCTGTGAACCTGAGACTGAGCAACAGGGGCCCAATTTAATCAGAGCTGCTCTTTATTTTACACTAGGGGACCAGTGCACAAAAATTTGTGCACTCGGGGGGTCCCTCAGCCCAGCCTGTGCCCTCTCCCAATCTGGGACCCCTTGGGGGATGTCCACCTGCTGCCGTGCCTGGCCAGCCTGTGTGAGGGGCTGATGGCCATTTCAGGCTGCCCACAGCCCCTTCAGGGTTCAGGTCCCTACTGGGTTGCCTGTCTGAAAGTCAGGTATCTGGGATTTATTTAACTTCTATAATTGAAACTTTGTTGTCTTGGTCCCCTACTCAAAGCCTGGGTTGCTCCTGGAAACCCAAGGTCCCAGCCCCGCAGGTATCTGGGGTTTGTTTATCTTCTATAATTGAAACTTTATAGCCTTGAGTAGAGGTCAGGGCCCACAGGGCCCTGGCTTCCTCCACTGCCCAGGGCAACTCCAGCTCCGTGGCTGCCCACCATCTTAGTTGAATTAATTTGCATATTTGTTCCTGATTGGTTTGTGGATGTGGCTTGTGGGCATGGCTTGTGGGTGTAATGGAGTGAGGGTCAATGTGCATATTACTCTTAGATTAGATATGATGGCTGCTATGATTTCATTTAATAAAAGAGCTTTGCTAATTTAGAAGGGAAAAAAAGGCAGCTATTTAGTTTGCCATGTTATTTTAGCGGTCCTGGAAACCCAAGTGGCTTTCACAAAGCAAGCTCTGGACAAGAGTATGTCTGGTCTCTCCTGATCCATCCAACATCCCACCCCCTTCTTTACCCAACCCCCCTGTTGCCAAGTTACGCAGGCTGCTCAGGTCAGCTTCCGGTCCTGCTTCTGAGATGGAAGCAGGTCTGTGCCTTCCGGGCCTCCTACAGGGCTCAACATAGACCTTGGCAATGGTTACCTACACACCGGTGAGTGCATGCTCTGGGGAAATGTCACAGGTATATTCTTCCCAGAGTATCATGCATCACAGATACTCAGGGAGCCAGTCAGTAAGTAGAAGACAGTAACAGGCTTTATCATGGTCGGCTTCATGGCAGAGCCCAACTGCAGTAAATGAGGGGGATGAGGAGGAAGAGAAGAGGTCAAAGGAAAAGTTGTGTAACCTACAAAGTACCAAGGAGATGCAGTTTTTCTATGTGACTCATGCTGGCCTGATGAGGACGTCCCGCACATTTGACAGGGAGCAAATTCCTTCTGTACCCACCGCCTGTCAGAGGAATGGGTAAGGCTCCTCTTCAGTGTTTTGAAATACTGTTTTGGCTTTTGAACAGGGTATTGGAATCTACCATCTTCAAATTTTTAAAAAAAGCAAAATCTGGTCAGTTTTGAGACAAGTTAATTAAGTTCCATCTGTCTCAATGTGGCTGCCCTCTATTTTGAGATGGGGGAAAAAAGAGAGAGAATCCAAACTTGCAATAATGTCCTTTTAATTGAATAAACCAACAGTTTTCTCATCCTAATGAGCACAAACTGTTTGCAGAAAAGATTTTAAATTACCCAGAGTGATTACTTTAAATGCACAGTTTGGTTAAAAGCTACAGTCATAAATAATTAATTTTTCTTTTTAAAAGAATTATGCAAATTTAAGCCACAAGGCTAAAAATGGAAAATGTGTACTCACATGTGAATTGAGCTTGCATTTCTCTTCCTTGCTACTTCATGTCCATTTTCCCATCTTTGCAACTGTTCTGAATACAATTAACACCTGTCCTCCTTCACCTGGTCCAGGATGCCTTCTGACAATTCTTTATATTCCTATTGAAAACTGAGTGAAACTAAGAGATGGGCCTGGACAGCTTTGTGTCCTGCCCCAAATCATGCTATTAGCAAGTTCTTGTTGGTGGAGGGAAGGCAGCATCAACTGATCAGGCCTTGTTTTCTAATCATCTATACTGCACAGCGTCTCTGCCGAGGGAGCAGACCTCAGAGGAACAAACTCCTCTCTTTGGTTTTGTTATGTTAATTCTCACCTAAGTATATTTTCCCTACTAATTTTTAGAGAGAGTGTGGGGGTGAGGGAGAGAAAGAGAAACATTGATGTAAAAGAGACAGCATCCATCGCTTGCCTCCCACCTGTGCCCTGAATGGGGCTGTTGATTGAACCTGCAACCCAGGTATGTGCCCTTGACTGGGAACTGAACCCCGAGACGCTATGGTGCATGGGCCAATGCTCTAATCACTGAGCACACCAGCCAGAGCAGAACAAACTTCTCTTTAAGGAACTTCATAGACTATCCATAATAGAAAGATAGATAAAAACATAAGAATAAAGATTAGACAGTGAAATCTCCAAGTCTCTGGAGGTAGTGGCTGGTTCACAGTACACAGTGGGAGACACCATGGAATCCAGGGTTCTGAGTTTGGGGTCAGACAACCTAAGATGCCACAATCCCTTTCACTCTGCATGGCACTGCCTTGCAACAGAGACACCCCTGAACACAGCCAAGAAACAGAAGCCCTTTCTAGATGGGCTGCTGCCACAGGACCACAGGACACACAGCAGGGCCAACTCCACGGGGCGCGCTGTACAGTGGCAGCAAGACCAGGCCCCAGCAGTGGGAATGCTGGCGGACAGAGGGGTGAGCTGTATGTGCAGAGATGCTGAGATGTGTCCCACTATTCTAGCAGCCGGGGAGACCTTGTGTACAGACAGGGAGGAGCAGGGGCTTCAATCACCGAGGGAGACAGAGGTGGACGCTTGAGGCCGGAGGAGAAGGGGTCAAAGGAAAAGTTGTGAACGGTAGAATCCGACATAAGGACTTTCCAGCCCCAGCTGATTGTGTCTGTGGTTTCATTTGGCCATCAGCTGGTTGTAAAGGAAAATTAATATCGTTAAGTGGTGTGTGCGTGCTGTAGGTCGCCAGTCCCCCAAGCCCAGCCCCTGTTTTCTTATACTCAGTTCTCCATGTACTTCCTTCACCAGCCTGGCCCCTGGGAACATTCCCATTTGCAGCCCCTGAAATGGATGGTAAACAACATATGGATGTGAATGCGTTGGCTTACGGGGGCAGCAGGCAGTCCTGCTACAAGGGCTGCCACAAAACCTGCTGGGGACAGGGGCGAAGGCAGGGCCCTGGGACATCCGTTTTCCCTACAATTTCCCAGCAGGGCCAGTCTGTCGTCACCCCCACCCCCTTTTGCATGTGATGAAACTGCAAGGGCTCAGCAAACAGTCCTGGGGGGACATGTGCTAAATGGCAGAGCCTTGGAACCCAGGCTCTCTGGCTCCAGGGCTGTTTCCTTAACCAGCATGACACACCCCTGCCACCCCCATCAATGACACAAATGCCTTATTAGAAAGGAAAGAGAAAACATTCCTCATTATATGAGAAGTTTATTTGACTCTCCCAGAACTCCATCATGCAATCCTTTGGGAGGACAGAGGAGTGGATCCCGAAACAGAGGAATGGTGCCAACGCCCGCCAGGTCTGCCTGCTTTTACTCACTCAGCCTGACCTGCAGGGCCCTCCGGCCTCAGCTCGGGTTCGCTTAGATGTGACTCAAATTGGTCTCACTGAATGTGTCCATAATTCACTTTGGTTTAGGGGAGCTTTAGAGAAAGCTCTGGCAGCTCATATAGCTAGAACTAAATAGCAGTTTAATGAGTAAATGAATCAGAGGCTCAGATTAAATTTCCATCCAAATAACCATAGGTTTCCCAATTAAGGGTCTTGGGGGTGGGCGGGGGGAGGCCTGCTTGGCAAAACAGTGTGATTTGGCCATCGCCACGTGGATTTTCCCGGCCTGCTGACTGAACACGGCAGGGCACACCGATCTGGAAGGACTCGGCCACAGATGCGCTTGCAGCCTTATTCAGACCCAAGCCCACGATGACGATTCGGTGTCTGTGTCTTCACTTGGTTATCACAGGGGTTCAGCCTCCCTCACTCAGTGTTTATCTGAGAACGACCCAGGAACCGGCGAGTGCCCCAGCACTCAAACGCCGGGCTGGTTTTATTTTAAAAAGCATTTACATTCTGCTGCTGTTGTTTTGAAAACCAAATGCCTTGAACGGACACTTGGGCAAGTTGCTCGGCCCTTCCTGCCTCAGTTTCATCACCTGAAAATGGAGATAACAATAGCACCTATTTGTAAGGCTGTTGTACATTTACAGTTAGTGCTATATTTAATTTTATATTTACCTATATGAATGTTACATTATTTAGGGGTAGTTTGACCTATAGTTATGTGTACAAGCTCTTTGAACTGTGCCTGGCCAATAGTGAGTATTCAATAAATGTGGGTGATATTATTATTGTTATTATCATTATTGATTGTTCAGTTATCCCATGCACCCAAGGAATGATATGTATTTTTTCACTCAACAAAAGCTTATTTAACGTCTCCTACGTACCAGACACTGAGAAACCGTTTAGAACTAAGCATCTGGGAATACTTGCTGGGGGCAAATTCAGTCCCCTCTTCCTTACTGTAATGGCTGCCATATTGCTAATGTTCAAAAAATCCATAGTGTGGCCACCTCAACTTTGTGTTACACATTATAGTTCACGGGGCATCTGACTCTACAGGTAGGAAACTGATGCCCAGAAAGGGAAGTGATTTATGTTGGGGCACATGGCCATGGGGAGCAGAGCAGACTTGAACCTCTGTTTTCAAACTCCAAGTGATTCTCTTCCCAATGTCCACTCAGTAGTGGAGAGCTCAGAAGTCTGGGGGTGGGTAATCATGGATAGTACAGAGAGACAATGGTCAGTGCCTCAGTATCCCCGGCTTTCTCCTCCTCAGGACTGAGGGAATTTCAAAACACCTCACTGATTCCCCCAATGGCTACTAAGAAGGAGGCAGTCCCTACAGAGACACAGGGAGCCTTGAGGGCACTGAGGTGCCGGTGTACCCTGCAGGTCTTCCACACACTTAGACACTGAGTTGTAGTAGTACTTTGGTGGTAGTGGGACTTTCCTGAACAATCAGACAAGAGATGTCCGGGCAAAGCTCAGAGTGGGAATCAGCCCAGACTGAGGCATGGCAGATGGTGATTCACCACTGAGGTGACTGAGCAACCTTTCTTAGATCATGAATGCCCAACACTGGCACAAAGATAAAAAGACTGTCAATCAATGCCCCTATCCCACAGCTATGTCATGATTGACACAAGAGATCAGATGGCTAAAAAATTAAAGAAGACATGAAGTCACAGAAGGCAGCAGGTGCCTGTGAATAAGGGAACTATGGCAACTGCAGCAACTGTGCTGGGGACAGGGCAGTGGGCAATGGTCACCATCAGAGCCAACAGTGAGGCGTAGGAATTGCTGAAGAAAAAGAGGACTATTAATAACTACCTCCGAGTTTCATAGACAGAAACTATTTGTCTTTCTGATCTATTTTTTTTTTTTTCAGAGAAAATGAAAATTCGTGGTGACTTAAATTAAAAAAAAATCCTAATGGTGCCCTAAGTCAATTAGTGATAGGGTCCAGAAAGGTTTTATGAGGCAATGGATTTGGGCTGATGAGGTCGTATAACCCAAGAGATTCTGGTCATATCGTTACTTTGATAGCTCATTACCCATAACTAACTCAAATGAGCTGCTTCAAAATCCAATTGCTCTGAAACTCAAGGCAATTGTCATTAATGTGTTATGAGTTTTGTGAACTCATTCAAATCTGTGTGCATGAAATACCCACAAGAAGAGACAGGCCTGAAACAAGTATGTGGCAATGGTAAGTTCGGTTGTTTTCATCTTTCTTTTTGTTAATGGAAATTAAAACCACAGAGTTCTTTCAAATAACAATTCTTCCACATCTCCGAATGGGAAAAATCTAATATAATACAAGTTAAGTTTAAGTCATAGATTCATAAACACATTCACTCAGTCACACAATGAGCATTCATATAAGAATATTGGGGATGCCGCCACATGCAAAGATAAATAAGTACATGTTCTTTGAGGTGTCACTGTATATGTCCCCAGTTTAATATTCCATATGTAAAACCAATCATGTTTCTTTCTGAATACAAACGGATGAGATGGATGTGAAATTGCTAAGTGTTTATTCACTGGGTTATAATTGAGTGACAAACATCACATTCACAATTTTTTTTAGGTTTGAACATATCATAACTAATAATATAGTTCTTTATTAATTACTTACCCACTAAATAGCTATTAAGCAACATCCCCAGGGCCAGAGAAAAACAGTGGACCTAAGACTTAGGTATTACTCCATGTTCTAGTGCTACGAACTGGGGAGGCCAAGGGGTAAACTAAAGGTAACCATCCTGTATAACTAGGCTATGAAGCCAGAGCAGGGAAGGGACGTAGAGACTTGAAGAATGAATGTGTTAGGCAAGTAGATTCAACTACAATAAGAATTAAATCAGGTTCCCCCAAGGGGAGGCTATTTTACTGGAAGGGGGTCAGAGTACACCGCTGTAAAAATATGCCACTTTGGCATAGGATTGCTTTGACCCTGAAAATAATTGAGAAACAGTAGATTGGGGAAAAGCTCTCTACGCCCCCTCCCTTCCTGCTTAAAGGCTAGATATAAATTTTCCTTTTGGAAGGTGCCCTCCTTCCTCTCCCATCTCAGGAATAGGAAAATGACTCCTAATTATGGGGAATATACTTTTCACCTTGGATTATGCATGAGGTTGAGTCTGCATAACAAACCTTACTAAAATAACCCTCATCTTCCATTAGTGGCCCCAATATATTTACCTTCATTCTGTCTGGGAACTATATCTCTCCCCACTACATGCTCACTGCTCTTGACCTTCTTAATATGGTAGAGATGTAGAAAATTGGCATTTCCTATAGTTTCATGTCCAAACCCCTTCTCTGATGCCTTGGAGAGAATGTGATGGACCTTTATAGGATGTAGGGGGCTACATTGCCACAGAAAAAATAACATAAAATTAAATAAGAATTACTCCTGCCCTTAAGAAGACCAAGTCACCCTGCCCCTCTGGAGTCAGTCTCTTTTGCCCCCTCACCTTGCTGAGCCTGCTGTGCCCTCTCTTACCTCAAAAGCAAGGCTGTTTTTCTCATTTTTCTTCTTTTCTTATACAGGTCAATTTGTTATGTCCCCTCTTTTATTCTAGGCACTGTCCTGGGGCCTCTCTTTCACACTTTAATGGCCCCAAATCTCTCCAGAGGAATTCTGATTTGGAAGTGAACATTGGCAGTGATTGGTCATGGAGAAAAGAAGGTAAATTTGACCATTTAATCTTAAAAAAGAACACCACATCCAATGGAACACTACTCAGCCACAAGAAAAGATGAAACTGCCATTTGCAACAACAAGGATGGATCTTGAGAATATTGTGCTTAGTGAAATAAGTCAGAAGGAAAAAGTCAAGAATCATATAATTTCGCTTATATGTGGGCTATAAAACTGAAAAAAACAAATGAATGAGCAAGCCAAGCAAAAACTCAGAGACACATCAATATGGTGGTTATCATAGGGTAAGAATGGGGCAGGGGGTAGAAATGGGTAAAGAGGGTCAAATACATGGTTACAGAAGGAGATCTGACTTAGGGTGGCAAACACACAATACAATATACAGAAACCTATATAATTTTATCAACCAATGTCACCCCAATAAATTTAATTAAAGACAAGAAAAACAACTAAAAGTTGATCATCGGGGTTGGGGGAGGGCAGTAAAATTCATTTAAAAATCTTCTGTTGACATCACTGCTCCCCTCCTGGTCCTTCCACAGCCATCTTGGAGCAGAGGCTCTGAGGAGAGGCAGCATTTCTGAGACATGTCAGATCTCAGCCCTAAGATTAGTGGACAGCCTCTTGGAAGGACGGAGCATGAGCACAATCCTGCAATATTCGGGATCACCTTCCTTTCCCAAGTTCCTTCAGGACACCTTGGCTTGTTGGTTGCGCATCTGAAGTTTTGATCTACCTTTTAACCTTCTGCCTCACTCGCCTGATTACCCATGAAGGTGGCCAGACTTCCTAAGTCATTCCCAGTTCCCCCAGGAGTTTGACTCAGGACATTCAACTTCCCTGAGAAGAGAAGCTCTGTGTATAGCATATCATGATTCTGACAGTGACGGCAGTTGGAGGTACATAAATGATAGGATGTGATTACAGAGTGTGCTATCACCATCAAAATCCTGTTTGTGATGTACAACACATTCAAAATGCAAATTCCAGGCTTTTAAAAAGCCCATTAAATAGAATTGTTTTGCCTCCAGATTTAAACCCAGGAATGCTGCGGCTTCTTTTACAAGTGCGATGAGCTGCGTTTTCCTTCTGTCATTTAATACAGCACGGAGAACTCTCCGTGGGAGAGGTACATGCTGCAAAATTTAAAGTTTCCTATCTTGGGCTGCCAACACCATGGGAAACATAATTTGGGACAATTCAAGCTCCAGTGTCTTCACAACTCAAAGCAGGCACCATGGGCTTTTCAGAATTCGGTGGAAGCAACAGAGCTCGGGCTTGCGGGAATGGCAAGGACATTGCTAATCGCATACCAGGCATTTTAAAGGCTTTGGCACCCCATCGTGCAGTCTGGTGGGCTTGCTCCTCATCAAAGCACAGACATATGTGTCCGGAGACCTTCCCAAGAGCAGCACTGCATCAGAGAGCACAGACCGCACACCAGGCAGGCAACCTAGGGCTGACTCCCTTTTGTTCTACTAATTATCTCACCTCCTTGGGCAAACTCCTCCATAACTTTGGGCCTCGGCTTCTGTGTCTGGAAAATGGAGATAAGAGAACCCACCTGACAGGGATACAGCTGCACATGGCACAAGGTCTGGGTGCATTCTAGGGCCTGGCCTTCTGCCCTGGTGGGAAGGATGCCTCTGAAGATCACGGTTAGTTTTCTTGCTCAGCCTCTCCCCACAAGCTTCTTGGTTCACACCTGCTGGCCATCAAGATTAGGAAGGCGGCAGAGTCCAGCACCCTGACGACTTCTTACTCTAGTTGTTTCTATGGGATGCAGCCATAAAGACTTCTGAGATAATGAGAGGCAATGACATTGGTAGTTTTTTTTTTTTTTTTTTCTTTTTCACTCCCAAGCATGGAATGGAGCTTCCAGGCAGGATACACCATGCATTGCAGGGAGCACAGCTGCAAAGAGTGAAGACTCAGGGATGCCCCTAAGTCCACAAGACTATGTATGGAACAACACACAATAATGTTATTCTGAATTTCTAGGTAATAAGGATTAGCCTTTATGGAGGACCATGCACCCGGCATGGTGCTAAGCAAAGTACCTTTTTAAATCTTCACAACCCTATGCGATCAGCAATATTATTATTCCCACTTTACAAAGAAGATGCCTTGATTGTATATAGTTTAATGTTGTTATGTGGCATGTGGTTTACTGTAGACTTCAACATATATGTGTGATATAAATAATTTTAATCTGTATCTCAGCAGTGGTTAATTGCCCCAATTGGGAAGATACATTTCAGCAAGTATTCAAGCAAAAGGTGTCATGTACTATTTACCTTTGACCAACCAAGAGGTTTTGTCAATTACCCTATGGGACATAAGACAAGATTTTTTATGAGAAAATTGGAGGTGCTCACTCTGTGTGGGTTGGTTGAATAGACTACAGAGGCCCTGCCTTTCTCTGTTTGAACCCACATAAGGACTTTGGACTTTGGGAGCTCAGTGGCCTTTAACCTTAGAAACAGTGCCCTAGACCTGATTGTTAAACAGTCTTAAGCTGCTCACTCTAAATAGAAGGTAAACTGACTCCTGCAAATAATGCATTTGTTCTGATGCAAGACAAGGAGCTTGGACTTCCTTAAGCTGGCACAACATTCGGCTAGCTTTTGTGATGCTGCTAATAAATGTTTGTGTGGATGGCAGAATTTGTTTGAGACTTCTTTCTACTACATCTTGGTAATTAGGCTGTGAGGAAGAGGACATGCAGTTTTCACCACGCGATGTTGAAGGCCACTGATATCTACCAAAAATAATAGAGTAATTTAAAATTATATGAGTGGCTTGGATTGTTCACGATGGGACTTAAACCATATTTCCTGAAATGGGAACTATGACACCTCAGTGCCCAGTGTAGGGACGGGCCCTCAGCTTAGTAAGTGTCTGGCCAATAAATTAGGTAACTATACATGCGGTTCCACATGTGTTCCAGATGTGGAGCAATCCAGATGCACAGGAGGGCCTTGAATTCCATACACTCTCAGTGCTCCTCACTCAGCCCTAGGCTGGCTTGTCATAGCAAGAGAAATGGGACATTGACAAACCTGATCTAGATTCCGTGAAGTCTGGGGAAATCAACAGACCTTACAAAAATGTGTGGCTCTGCCAATACAGCGAGGGGCTGCTGGGAAGCTTTGTACTGTGGCCAAGACAGCCCTCACTGCCTTTCTGCATTCCCAGCCACTGATTTGATTTTCCAAGTTTGTTCTTGTTTGCGTTCAGTTGTACTTGCTTGCAAATCTGTTCTTAATAATATTAATAGTTAAAATTAAGATTATTTTAACCTCTAAATAGCTTACGTTTAAAAAACCACATTATTTTCTAAGTAAAATGACCCACACATTTCAATAACAAAATCGAGAGTCAGTAATCTCACTTTAAAAGGAGAGCTTTTTCAACACAATACAGTTTCGTTACATATGTATTGTGATGCACTGATCAATATTTCTTAACTTGAGAATTCCATGCTTTTACACAACAGAAAACTAAATAAGAAGCAGATTGTCAAGTGCTCTGATGGGGAACAGCTGCCAAAAATCTCTTATTTCCTCCCTCTTATTCCCTTAGTATTCTGTTGCAAAAGTTATCCTGAAACACTAACTCATTAAGGACTTCTCAGTATCTTCTTCAGAAAACACACTCACATTCTATCATATCAGACTTTCTGGGAATATTCCTTTCCAGTCTGGTCCTGAGTAATTAACTTGGCTTGAATAATGATGGTAATTAAAAGTAGAAAGCATCTATATTTTGATGGAGAATTGAGTACTAATTCTAAAGAAGCTCCATAGACCTGAATATTTTCCTGGGCCTCTCCCAGTATCAAGTTTCTCTGGAGTCCACCTGAATTATGCTGATGCCCTACCAAAAAAGTCACATTCCATTCTTCATCCATAAACCATATCTTTAGCAAGAAAACCACTGTTAGGAACTTTTCCATCAGACCTAAGTAATGTAGCATAAACAATGTGCCTTAAGCAATCAACCCTTTCCCGAACATATTGCTTTTAACAACATGCATAGAAAGAGAACATTGCAAAAATCTGGTTCACTCCCGAAAGTTCCCTGTTCTTCCATCTAACATCAGCGACAGCCACTGAGTAGATGAGGTTAGCATTTCAGAAAACCAGTTGCTTCAGACCTGAAATGGACCATTCAGCTGGATTTAAAAAAAGGAAAGACAGATGAGATGGTTGCATTTCAGGGAAAATATTTTATACTCTATCTTGGTGCCACCATCTACCTTGTAGCCAATATTCTTTATTATTTCTTCCCTAATTCTTGGCATCTTGTTGTACCTTTCTAGAAGTATAGTGTAGAGTGGGGGAAACAAACTCTAGTGAATAGTAAAAAATTGCTGGTGTGACTAAGAACAAGCCACTTAGCCTCCCTATGTATGGTTCTAGGGACCCAATACAGACTTTGCCTCTGTCCTTACATTATTGTTGGGAAGGCAGACAATAAAGAATTTTTAAAGAGAAAAAAAACAAAGTACTTAATTGAAATAATTATAAACGACTATAACGTCTATGAAGGTAGCTGATAGGGATCTGAGATGGAAAGTCATTGGCACATGTAGGTGACACTTCAGCTGAAGTGGAAAATGGGAAGGACTCTCTCCCTCTGTAGAGAAGCGGAGTGGGAGAGCCATCTTTCCAGTTCAGAAGGAGAAGCATCTTCAAAAGCCTAGAGAAAGGAGAAAGTGTTTGGGGGTGTTAAAGCAACAACATGCTGACCAGCATGGCTAAGAAGTAAATAGGAGTCAGGTTATCAAGTGATTCAAACGCTTAGAATTTAGGTTCCCTTGGAGGATTCTGAGCCAGTGGGGATCCCACTCACACTTCAGATCCTCTAACTTACTGGTTGATAGTTAAACAGCTCAACCATTCATGAAGCCCTTTCAAACTGGGCCTTGGCATGTTTTCCAGAAGCAGACGGAAAAGTCACCTAATTTGGTCTAGTGATGGCCCTGCCCTTGTAAGGTGTGACTGCAGTCCTGCCCATGGGTCCCTTCTATTGGGATACCATGGGGAGATCAATGGATGAACAAATAGTGCCTGTGAATCCTGTCTTCCCTAAGGAAGGACTCTCCACATGGAAACAAATGCTCCTTAACAGTGGGCTGAGTAAAGGAGAAACAGAGAGAGGAAGTGAGAGGGAGAGAGAAGCATCAGTGATGAGAGAGAACCACTGATAGGGTGGATGGGTACTCAGCTCTTGCTTCATCTCAGGCCATCTTTAATTTGATCTCCTCAGATGGTGCCATAATGAATACCATCTCAGAAGAGAGATCCATTACAAGAGTGTTTAATAGTTGTTTCCATCAATTGGCAAAGATGTTGATGTTCCACATTTTTTGATAAAACATAATCTAAATTGATTTGAAAACCTGTTCCCTTTGCCTGATTAAACGACTGTCTTTACTTCTCCTTTCATTGTTCAGAAGAAGAGAGAATTTCCCCTGAGGAACTGGTATTGGGCATCTGCAGCAGAATGAGGCTGAAGGAGATTTTGATTGCGTATCTCTGACATGCAGGTGTGAAAGGCCTTTAAGGAATAATCTTTCCATGTAAGACAGGCAGGGAGTGGTCCTTGATATTTTCTTTTTGAAAAATATATTTTTTTTTATTGATTTCAGAGAGGAAGAGAGAGGGAGAGAAAGAGAGGGAGAGATAGAAACATCAAAGATGAGAGAGAATCATTGATGGGCTGCCTCCTGCACACCCCCCACTGGGAATAAAGCTTGCAACCCTGGCATGTTCCCTTGACTGGAATTAAACCAGAGACCCTTCAGCCCCCAGGCCTATGCTCTATCCACTGAGCAAAACTGGCCAGGGTACTATTTTTTAAATAGAAACAGTTTAAGAGCACAAATCAGGTGAAATGTCCTTATCTACGGTGTCGTTGAACCATGGCCCTGTGGACAATACATTTATAATTGGCACAGTAATCCTTATGGAATAAGAGTAAAATAATTACCTCTTCTTCGTGGAAGAAATTCTTTATACAGCAAGAGAAGAGAAACTGGCAGCTGATATCAAACCACAGCTTGATTCTCTGGAATTATTTTAATTATTCTTCATGCTGGTAGTAAGAGGAATGTGTTCATTTTAGTTTAAACCATGTCAAAGCACGAGAATCAGCTCTAAGAATCTAGTTGCCCAAATATCTGGACTGTGAAGGGAAAACTGCAGTACAGCTTTGGCTTTGATGGTTAAAATACCTCCCTTTGTTCTCAGAAGACACAAGAGAAGGATTCCCACCACCCATGTAGCAGGAAGGTGGATGGAGTTCAAGGATTTGGGAGGCAGGGCTAAAAACAAGCCATGAGCCTAGGTTTCAAAGAAGAGGACAGAAGACATGCTCCTAAGAATTATTAGTATTAGAGTCCAGCTTGGAATATAACTTACAGAAGCCATAGGTGGAATGACAGAGGTCTGGAAATGCCAACTCCTACAAACTCCAGTTTACCCATTTCCTTTTACCATACCTCTTTCTTACAGAATCTGCCACCGACAACCCTGGCTAAGCTGCTTCTATCATATGACCTATGTCACATAACCTTTACCCAGCCACAGCTAATTGGTTAAGTGGTAGGCATCTGACCTCAATGGAACCATGGGCGAGGAGTAAGTTATGTAATTTGCTGGTAAATTTGCTCGGATAGCCGAACACTGAGTTCATCTCTACTGTGTTTGAACTAGGACATCATGTAAAGTACACTTTGGGAAGAACATGTGTTCCCCATGACAATAGAACTGGGCTACAGAGAATAAAAAAGAATACAGCTGCCTGCCTGATATGGTTCAGTGGTTGAGCATCAACCCATGGAGCAGATAGTCACGGTTTCATTTCCAGGAAGGGCACATGCCCAGGTTGTGGACTTGATCCCTAATAGGGGGCATGCAAGAGGCAGCTGACCAATGATACTCTTTCATCATTGATATTGCTATCTCTCTCTCTCACTAACTCTCTCTGAAATCAATAAAAATATATTTAAAGAAATACAGCTGAGATGTTAGAGAACAGGCAGGAGAAAGAATAGAGAGCAGTGATTTGCTCATGATGGTTTCCTACTCTCTTAATGATTCTTATCCCTGCTGAGGCTGTTCCTATATCCATCTAATACATTTCTCCGAAAAAAAAATTTTTCCCTCCTAGTTTAAGTGTATTCTTTCCCTACAGCCAATGTGTCCTAAGAGGTAATATAAGTACAGTGATCATAAACTTTTGATTATGTTTAGTAATGAAGATAAATAAAGCAGAAATATTATAATAACTTTTTCAATTTGGTTTTCTACTATTACCAAGGACACATCCTCCCAATCCTTATACCATCTTTCCTAATTGGACCCGGACCAGTACCTTGCTATAAACTTAGGGGCACAGGAGGTAACCTACACCAGAGAATACCACTCTGAGATTCAACGATTACCCTACCTAGACTCTGCTGTCCCAGGAAGGAGCAATAAAAGTGCTTCAGAGCCTCACTCAGTACTCCATACTTCCTTTCCAGTGTCTACCAGAGCAGCTCTGCCTCTGTGCATTTTCTACATGAAGGGGCTATGGAAACATTTGACTAGATAAAGGGCTCCAGTGGTTGGAAACATGGTATCATAATGACTACCATGCTGATGGGATACATGATCTTAGGCTTGGATTAGTTTTGAGTTCTATACACAAGTTGCCTCTCAGTCCTCCCAGGGTCACTTTTCTTTGGGACTGGTTTCTTCCCCACTCTGTGATATTCGCGCCATCAATTAAGTAGCTCCATCTAACTTCTCAGTATGGTTTTTGACCCAAATAGGTCTATCATAGGCTTGACATAGATGCTATAAGAGTAAGGGGCTATAAAGATAATGAAAGTTGGTGGATGGTAGAGGCGTTCATTGCCACCCTTTAGGAAGAATATGCCTGGGAATTAAGCTAATAAGAGTCAAAGGAGAAGTCTAAATAACATGGGGTTGAACCCTAAATCTAGCCACACTTCAAGACCAAACTACATATGTGTCTTGGTTCTAAGAGTCAACAAATTCCCTTTTTGACCTTTGGCTACTTTGAGTAGGGCACTGTCACTTACACACAAAGAGTGTTTAGTAATCCATCATGCTAAATGATTATTTAGGCTTAATGATCTTATCCATTTCTATATGGTCTTAAGTCTATTTTTTAGGGGCTGTCCTTTCATTATAGAAAATTGCAAATTATTATACCATAATAGCAGAGACAATAATAAATCTAAAAATCTGAGGGGGGAAAAAAACCCCACCCACTGGAAATATATTCTTTTTCACTTTCAACTCTAAGCTTTTGGATTAGTTGACCATCATCTAAATAGGGTGTTAGGCCATCTTTCCTGAAGATAATAATTTTATGCTTTTGATGCATGGTTTTATAACACGAACTCATAGAAACAAAGGGATAATCTTAGAAAAAAAAACTAATAGAAAAATATAGAACCAAATGGAAGAGGAAAATAGTTAGATGAATATAAATGGTACCAGAAAATAGGGATGCTCTCATTTTTAACATCACCATCTCCTGGCAAAAAAAAAAAATAATAATAATTAGAATAGTAATCTGTTTCAATGGAAATAAAGTACTGTAATATTTATAGTCTGTGCCAGTTATAATGACTGCAGGGCCAGAAGTGAAGTGTCACAGCATGCTCCACATGTTTTTAACACGGTTTCTAAAGGCTCTGGAGGCTATTAAATTTAATGAACCCATCTGCTATGAAATAGAGGGCCCAGCGTAATCAGCTTCCGCCATGCCATGTGATGCAGATGGCACTCTGCTCCACAGCCCAGCAGGACGGCTTATGCTTCTCTTTACGTGTATCTTTTTGTTTTGACGATTTGAACATCTTTGGTATGCAGCAGTATCTTGGGAAAATACTGTAAATTCAGTTTCCGAGCCCCAACAACATCTTTATGATGCCTTCAACCCCCTAAGTAATTGCTTCTAGGCAGTAAGATGTAGCTTTAAGCAATCACCCAGACGACTCCTAAATGGCCTAGGTGCTTCTCTTCCTAGATGGGAAACTGAAACAAAGTGCAATTTATAAAATGCAAAGCATTTTTTCTAACTTGGACTTAGTGGGGGGTGAGGAGGAGGGACACAGGCCCAATTTGCAAATGCAACTAAATTGGTTTGAAAGTTCCTACAAATTGCAGACTGAATTGCATTACCAGCAAAGGGGAGGGGCAGGAGGGCTCATTAATGCATTCTCATTATTTTAAATGGTCACATTCCCACTGTTTCTAAAAGATTTCTTTGCTTCCTTTCTGTGTGTCACTGTGGTCTATGCAACCTCCCTGGAAGGGCTGATCGGGCTATGATGTGTCCTCAGTTTAATGCAGGCTTTGCCCTGCACAGCAAGGTGCAAAGCGTTCCCAAGCTGGAAAGTACAAGCCAGTTGCCTGCAAAATGGAACAAATTCCTTTGTTAGTGATTCTTTTGCTTTGCACCTAAAAGATGATGACTGTATGTGACTTGTATTCAGATTAGAAGCCCATGAGTTTCAGAATTACAGTGTTTGCTGTTTTGTCAATGAATACATGAGCTTTTATGAGATGAAACATAATTAATGTTGTGAACATTAATTCATTTATTTGGGCTTCACCAGGAAAGCAAATTGAATAGAACAACCAGGCAGGAAACAGGATATCTAATCAGACTGAGAGTAGCAGGCAGGGTGGAGAGAGGAGCACTGAAGGAAGTCTCCATTCTAGGTCAGGCATGGTTAAACGCAGCCCTGACTCTTCCTGTGCAAGAGTCCAAACGCAGCTTCTGTTCAAAAATGTTTATCTTGAGCTTGTTCAGACCCAGAACTGTATGAATCAATGCATCTACTCTAATAAAAGAGTAATATGCAAATTAACCATCACTCCGAGATAGCAAAGCCACGCCCACCAACCAAGCCACGCCCACCAGCCAATCAGAGTGACTGTATGCAAATTAACCCATCAAAGATGGCAGTTAATTTGCATATACAGGAGAGCAAAGACTAAAGACAGCATAGAAGGAAGCCAAGTGCTGCAGAAGGGAGCCAAGCGGTGGAGAAAGGAACAAAGCCGAGGCAGCGGAGACAGTGAAGAAGAGAGGGAGAAGGTGGGAGGGAGGTGAGGTGGCAGACAGGCATTGAGGTGGCAGAGATGGGAGGTGAGGTGGCAGAGACGGGAGTTGAGGTGGCAGAGACGGGAGCCAAGGTGGGCTTCACTCCCTTCTCTGCTTTGCTCTGGCTCAGGAAGCCCTATTCTTGCAGGAATCTTCCTGCAACGGGCTACTAGTATTTAATAAAAAGGGAAAGCCCTGTACTGGTAGATTGTCTTAAGCTATTCATTTAAGCATTAAATCACTTACATAATTATATTTGTTGCTGCTGGGTTTTAAGCCATAATCACTGATGAGTCAAGCAAACAGGATTCCTTTTGCTTTAACCACCAGACAAGGAGAAAGAGGACTTGTAAGACCATATTAAGCAAACTTGCGGGATCAAGTGTCCAAATTCACTATTTTCTTAGAATTTGGTAGAAATTCCACAAATCAGAGGTCTTCTGGTTCCTAGAGGAATCAAAGCCAATTTCAGACGACACTGCCCCTGAGAGCCGGGCCCCTGAGACCAGTGGTGAGCAGAGACGTTCTGACAGAGAGTGCCATGGCCGCCCACATTCCCAGGAGGAGGCGGTGGTGACATTTCCTTCTGGGTTTTCTTTCCCTCTCAGACCACAGCACGGAACAGAGGCTCTTGCAGCAGGCAGAACTCTAAAATGCTCCCTGGATTTCTGCCTCAAAGAATATGTCTCTTAAATCCCCTCCCCTGGAACGTCTGATGGGCTCTCACTTCCATGATCAGGTTACTACCACTGGCCTCTGAGTTAATGAAAAGAGAGGTTGTCCTGGGTCAGCCCGACCTGGTCAGAGATGCCTTTAAAGGAAGGGGAAGGTTCAATGAGGTGCGTTCTTGGTGGCCTGGAAGAAAGTAAACTGCATCGTGAACTGTATGGTGGCCACGTGGCCAGGAACTGTGGGTTATAGGAGCTGAGAACACTCCCCAGGGGGCAGTAACAAGAAAACAGGAACCATAGTCCTGCAACTGAAGGGGCTGCATCCTTCCAGCAAGCCGAAGGGGCCCAGAGTTGCAGATGAGAACTGCAGTGCAGCCAACACTTAATGGCAGCCTGTGAGACCCTGAGCTGAGGGCCCAGCTAGTTTGTGCCCAGATTCCTGACCCATGGGAACTGTGAGATAATAAGCTTGTGTTGTTTTAAGCAGATAAGTTTGTGGTAATCCGTTTTTGCAACAGAAAACTAACACAGCTGTCCTGGCAATGCTAGCCCACAGGCAGTGTACTGGCAGTTCCAGCTGGGAGTCCCAACTGCTCTCACACCAGGTGGTGGCCCTCCTCTTAGTGTCTGGGAGGGTCACTCGCCTTCATGGAGCACACAGCCTCTGTGGGCTACCAATGGCAAGAAGACACTGAGCAGAGGCTGCCTTAGCCACCAGCAACCTAGCATGAAACAGACTAAGCAAGGTAAACTATAGGAAGAAAGAGAGAAAAGAAGAAAGAAAGAGAGGGAGGGAGAGAGGGAGGGAGGGAGGAAGATAAGTGTCAGTATCCTTGAGTGCAGGGAAGACTTTTTCTCCCGTCTGTCATGATTGCATTGCCCATTCTCAGCACACCCGTAATTTTTCTCTTAAAGTCTTTCCAAGGCATTCATGTACACAGTCACAGAAGTAACAACTTTCTTTTTACAGCAGTAATTACAGGGTAATGAGCAGAATTCAATGGTTTAAGTAACACTTAGCTGATGTATACAGCTTTGGCAAAATGACATCTACCGTCAACAGGTCAGTGACGAAGAGGATTGGCTTCCCCTGAGCGTGCAACTCGGCTGGGGGCACAGCTGGTACAGGCATCTGTGCCAGCGTGGCTTCCAGACCGAATGCCCTGTGTGCTGTGGGCCACAGACTACTCCAGAGCAGAGAGGGCACTGAGCTGGTTGAGGGGCAGCCAGTTAAGAGGGCTCCTGCCACGTTTCTCTTTCCTTGGGCAAGGCAGCCAGCTTTCACCCCTATGAGGCTGGGGGACTCTCCTGGGCTGGTGCAGCACAGCAAGCAGCCTCCCTCAGCGACACTGACCCTGGGCACCAATGCCACACATTCGTTGCTGACCACAATACGTAATGGCAGCAACATGAACTCCAGAGGATTCAAGTTTATCTCTAGAAGAACAGTGCTTTCGAGGTCCTCATCATACTTACGTCCCAAATTCTATGATCTAAACCAAGCATGTCAAACTCAACGGTTAACACGGGCCAAATAAACAAGGTTTAAGTTTATGTGGGCCGCAAAAAAACAAAAGCTTCAATTTTCACAGAAACGTAGGTTTATTTTGAGAGAGACATGCTGAATACAAAGGGCTGAAATAAATGTGTAATTGTTAACATGAAATAATAGAACATTTTAACAAAATTTAGTATTTTTTCTTGAACATTAACTTACCAGATACTGAATAACTCTGCACAAATTAATAAGCATACACAAATAAACCTATTTTTCTTGTTCTCCAAAAGCGATATATTTCCTGTTGCGCACACCAAACAAGTCAGTACAAGAGTAATGACGTGACATCGGCTGCTAAAATACTCGCTGCTAGTAGTATTAATGGAGAGAAATGGTGCGCTTGCATGTAAGGTGTGTGAGGGAAATGAATGCAACACCATTATAGTAATCAGTCATTAGTGAACATTGTAGTGTGTTATTAATAACTATGTATAACAGGATATTGTAAAAATTAAGTTATGAAATTTTTATTAAAACATGTCTTACATACCATTATACTGGCTGGGCCGCAAAAATAGTCATTGTGGGCTGCATGCAGCCCGAGGGCCTGGAGTTTGACACGCTTGATCTAAATGGTAGAAGCCATATTGGGACTACCCTGAAGTGTCTTTGAGACACAGCTCAAAGAAAGAAGAGTATTTTTTATAACTTCTCATGACCAAGGAGAAAAATTCCCACTGGATTCCCTGAGGTTGGGAACGCTGACAGGCAGTGTTTATTGCATTTTCTCCATGCACAGACATTTAATCCTTAGAGGCAACCCTAAGGCAGATTTGATTCCCATTTGCAAATGTGGAAAGAAATACACAACAAAGCTAAGCGACTTCCTTACAGTCACAAGGCTGGTATGGCATAGGTGCAGAATACAAACGGCCGTGATTCTTACTCTACATGCAATGCCTTTAGCTACCATTCTAAGATGGATTTTAAATATGCTGAAATATAAAAAAAAAAATTCCACAGGTGCCGATCCCACCACCAGGACATCAAGTATTAAAATGGAGTCCCCAGTGCCAACGCCGCATGCTCCTGCGCCTGGTCTCTCGTGATTGCGAGCTGGCTGGGCTGTCCTGGCTGTGTCAGGGCAGGCAGGACCTTGCCATTGCTGACTTCCACATCCCACCCCCATTGTTGTCTGAGTGGTTCCAAAGTTGGTGGGTTCATCTTAGAATTTAGACTCCACAGACAAGTTCAGCATACAAATTCTATTTTGATCCCGCATCAATGACAGAGGGCTTTTGCCCTCCTCCTGGCAGAATCCAGGCCCAGATGAGGTTAAAGAGAATGTTGCCTCCCAGCCCAGAAGCACCCCTGAGAGCGTCAGCCGCCTCTGCTCACTAAGCAGGCTTATGGAAGAGGGAGGCTGACTCCCCGGCGTCCTCACGGACCCAACAGCTTCTCAAGACCACCAGCTAAGAAGGAACCCTCAAAGCACTCGACTAGGAAGGTATTGATCAGGCTGTCTGCAAAGGTACAACAGAAGCTTGGAAAGCACGGAGGTGATGCTGATTTGTCTTTTCAGGGATAAGCATGGTCTGGGGTTGGTTTATGTACAGCAAAGGGTCTGGAAGAGGTGGAGTAAAGAGCTCTGTTACCCTGGCATTCCATTTTACTCAACAGTGAGCCACTTAAACCACTACTTTATTTTAAAATAAGTAAAGGTGATTATGGCACAGGAAGCAAATTTCATGTAAGCGTTTAAGATAAAGGACAGGCCTTCAAAGACATTGCCATTGCAGCTGCACATCTAGAGCTGCTCCCCATTTCCTTTGCCTCTGCTGTCCGAGTTCATACATGAACATATGTATGTTTGTAAGTAATAAATAGATCTAAAACAACTGATTTAAGTGATTAGCATTATCTATAGCAAGACATTATATTAAAACAAAGCCCAGGCACAGTGGATCAGTGGTTGAACATCGACCTATCAACCAGGAAGTCATAGTTGATTTCTGGTCATGGGACATGCCTGGATTGTGGGCTTGATCCTCAGTAGGGGGTGTGTAGAATGCAGCTGATCAATGATTATCTCTAATCATGGATGTTTCTACCTAGTTCTCCCTCTTCCTTCCTCTCTGAAATCAATAAAAATTATATATATATATATATATATATATATATCCTATATAATAAAAGGGTAATATGCAAACTGATCCTAGCAGCAGAATGACTGGGAATGACTGGTTACTATGACACATACTGACCACCAGGGGGCAGATGCTCAATGCAGGAGCTGCCCCCTGGTGGACAGTGCACTCCCACAGGGGCACCTCTGCTTAGCCACAAGCCAGGCTGATAGCTGCCAGTACAGCAGTGGTAGTGAGAGCCTCTCCCACCTCCTCAGCACCGCTAAGGATGTCCAACTGCAGCCTAGACCTGCTCCCTGCTGGCAAGTAGACATTCCCTGAGGGGTCCCCAACTATGAGAGGATACATTCCGGGCTGAGGGACGTGCCCGCCCCCCCCCCCCCCCAGTGCACAAATTTTTGTGCACCGGGCCTCTAGTATATATATAATAAAGTGTGTTAAAAAACACAACAATAAAAAGCAAAGCTTAATCTACTTCCTCCAGGAGCTTCAGGTAACATATCCCCAGTCAGAATAATCTAAGTGTGATGTGTGTGATGTGTCCTTTTCCAAAAGCATGCTCCTCACGGGTGACACTAATTTTGATGACCCACTCAAGATTTTGTTGATATTCACTGACACTATTTTGTACCCAGACAACTTGTCCAAAACCTCTGGGAAGGCTCTTTGAGACAATGAAAAGATTTTGCTCAAAATTTCCCCCCAGATTTAGCATCCACTGATGACCTTTGCCCTAACCACTCTTTATGAAAATGGTTGCAAAATGGTACTTCAATCCAGTCTCATCCCACAGGTCTGCCTTGTCTCCCCCCATTTACACATGTGCTCAATCCTAACACACTCACAAAATAAATTTAGAATGCCTACACTCACATTACTACAAAGGACACCAAAAGTTTAAAATTTACTTGCAATTCCTTTTCCCCCTTAGCCTGAAGGTAGTCAGAGCACTGTTCAAATTTTAATAAAGTGTGCTACTACTATATTCAAAAGGTTGTTTCTTTCACCTACTTTTTGGGATATATGTATTTTTTTTATTTGAATTTTCAATTTTGGGAAACAGGCTTTGTCAAAACTATGCAAGAAGATAATTCAGAGATGTCTGTCCCCCTCCATGGTCTCTTCTTCTGAGCACTCCTCCCACTTCTTGAAGTAACCAGTTCTATTGGCTTCTGATTTTTCTTTCTGTGGTTTTTTTTTTTAATAAGCAGATACATGTGTCTTCTTATTCCCTCTTCTTTCTTACATAAAAGACAGCACCTATACTCTTGTATTTTGCTCATTCTGCTTAGCAATATACCCTAGAAGTCCTGCCATATCAACCAATAAAAACAGTCCTCATTCTTGTTTTTTGCATTAAGACTCCATTGTGTAGAAGTACCACAGTTCATCCATCGGTCTCTTATGTTTAGGTATTTACAGTATTTTGCAATTATGAGCAATTCTGCAATGAATAGAATGTATGTGTTTTTATGTTTCTGGGATTCATCTTCAGGGTTAATTTCTATAATTGGGATTGCTGGGTCACAGTGGGATTGCCCATCCTCTTCCCATAGCAATGTATGAATGTCCCTTCCCCGCAACCTCGCCAACACAATGCATATACAGTTATGCCTTTTAGTTGTTGCCTCTCTAATAGGTGAGAATTGGTATATCGTTACATTTCAGAGTGCATTTTTCTTATTATGAGTGAAGTTGTACATCTTCCATATATTTAAAAGTCATATTTATTATTTTTTATTAATCTCATCATGCGCATGTCTTTTGCTCATGTTTCCTATTGGAATTTTGGGATTTTCCCTTCCATTTTTAAAAGTTCTTTATATATTAAGCTTATTAGTTCTGTGTGTGTCCTATTTGCTGCAAATATTTCCTCCTATTTTTATCATTTGCCTTTTGACTTTGCTTATAATAGTTTTTGACTTACTAAACGTTGGTTTTTGCTTTGTTTTTATTTTAAATAATCAAACTTTCTTATCTTTCTTTTTTTTGCATCTGGATTTTGGAGTTATTGCTAGAAAGCCTTTCTCCAAACTCAGGTCACAGAGGAAGGATCCAAGTTTTGTTCTACAGATTGTATGATTTCATTTTTTACACTTTAGGTCTCCGATCCTTTGGAATTCTTTTTTGGGGTATGATGCTAAGAATAGAAGTACTTCTTTCCTAAATAGCTATCTAGTTTTCTCAAAGACATTCAATGCAAAGCCTACCCTAGCTCCACTGATGTGCAATGCCACATTTATCACACACTATATTTCTGTATGTAGGTGGGGCTATTTTTGGACCTTCTATTCCACTGATCTATCTGTCTATCCAGGTGCTGGTACTGTAATGTTTTAATTATAGAGACTTTGTTTTATATTTTTTTAAATTGATGAACAAATAAAGTGACCGGTCAAAACCACTGGGTGACTTGATGGCTTCGATCCTGGCTAGCCACACTCCTCTTCATGCTCTTTTCCTGCCTTCCTCAGCCACATGGAAGAAGAGGGGATGAAACCATCACTGTTGTTGCTGTTGTTATTGTTACTACGGTGCCAACATAAATGGGCAGCTTAGTCATGTCATCCAGGATTCTAAATCAAGCTGGTGTCGGACCCTGACAGTGATACGGCCTAAGGTCTCCTTGTCAACCAGAGAGGGTTTTCAGCTTAACACCTTCCTCTGCTCAGGGTGCTTCTCCTGGGGAAGGGATACCCCTTCTGGACCAGTTCATATGTCCATGGTCCCACTGTGACTTGGAGGCCGAGGTGGGGCAGGCTGCTGCAGTGCCCCTCAAGCTGGGTTCCCACGTGTCGTCCCCAGCCTGCATGTGCCTGTTGCTGCCAGAAACGCCACAGGAATGAGACTCACAGAGAGAAGAGCCGACTCACAGCAGCCATTGAGACCACTCTGGAGAACAGCTATGTCTGGGTTACAGTGATTAATGTGATGTTAATCCCAACAAAAACGATGGGAGAGAAGCCCTGTGCGAACATTTATAATCAATTAATGAAAAACGCCACTCCCATCAGACCCATTATCACTATGAAAAATCACCCTGAAAATACACAAGCAACCAGGCCATGGAGCCATTGTTTGGTGATTGGCAAAGTTGCTCCTTTTAAACTAATTCAGCATCAGAATCCTGTGCTTAAAATTCAGCATTAGAATGAGCCTTGGCTGGAGTTCCAAAAGCAATCTCTGGCCTATATCACCGCCACCAAAGCAGATTCTCACTCATCTATGCGAAGAAAACACAGCTGTGGCCTCTGCCGTGGCTCTGATTCGCTGTGAGAGCCAAACTCAACCCCTTCCCAAGTTCAGACCCAAAGATGGATCCCCAGGACTGGGCCTCTCGGTCAGGGAACTGGATCTAACACGCCCCTAGTCACTGCTCCAATGACAGCATTTGTACACACGGGGGAGGAAACAAGTAGCTAGAGAAGACACACTCAAAAAGTGAGATTTCTGTGCTGATCAGACCCCTTCCAGAATGCTGGTTACATTTTCACCAACTTTGTTTGCAAGCTGTACAACCAAGGAAAATGTCACTGAACCCTGTTATAGAGGATGAGTGACCCAATTGCTATCTTCTGAAATGAACACAGGGATGACCCCTCAGGCTCCCTGGGGCCCGTGACTCACAGTGCTGTCGATATAAGCTTCCGTCCACACCACGTCGTGCTCCTGGTCAATCACCTTGGGCCGGCTCAGCACGTGGAGGTATTCCATGACATTTTCCTGCACATCAGCCAATGTGGAGATCTGGGTGAAGAATCCTGCCAAGGGAGAACCAGTTCAGGAACAGACAGGAAGTCTGGCAACTGGGGAGCCCACACCTGCCACACCTTCTTGGCCTCTAGCTAATTTCTTCCTCTTCTTTTCCTTTTTAAACCTTAGATCTCCCCTCTGCCATCACCCACTTCACGAGTCATCTAAACTAATAAAAGCGCAATAGTAAAATTAACCATTTCTCCGGGACGCCCACAGCCAATCAGAACGGCTGTATGCAAATTAGCCCAGCCAACATGGCGGCCGCCACTCAGGGACCTGAGTAAACCTTTAGGCAGCGTCTGTTGCAGCAGGAGCGAAAGCAAAACTACCTGCTCGCTGGCTCCTTAGCCTTTGGCCTGAAGCAAAAACGCACATTTGCAACAATTAAGTGTAACAATTGTTTCATTATAGAAGTCACGAGGTGAGGCAGACAGGAGGCTTCGTTAGTAAAAGGCCGCCTTAAAGGAATAGCATCAATTATAGGAAACCTGCGTCCAGCCGGCCTTGCTGGGACGTTGGGCAATGGGAGCTGTGGGCAGCTTTAAAGCCCCTCACCCAGGCTGGTCAGGCACGCCAGCAGGTGGGCATCCCCTGAGGGGTCCCAGACTGCGAGAGGGCACAGGCCAGGCTGAGGGACCTCCCGAGTGCACAGAGCGGCTGCAGGGTGGGACAGTGCAGGACCCAGGACCCGTGAGTGGGAAAGAGGCGGCAGGGTTGGAGGGCACCAGGAAGCG
>PVJC01008480.1:0-48465 GCA_004026665.1 Murina feae
TTTTTTTTTTTTTTTTACAAAATGTTGGATTTGATGTGGTAAAATGTTATGTAGAATTGTTGTATAATATTTCATAGAAATATTATGTAGAATAACTGAAGGAAATCTGCTATCTCCTTTTGAGAATCTCTATTTTTGTTAAATGATCCACAGGATATTTTACAGACGAATGGAATACACCTAATTTTAAATGATGGCCTCCTGATTTCTGTAAAGTAAATTCTTTGGTATTCACTTTCCTAAGGTGCAAGATTCAAACTAATTTATTAGCACTAAGAAGTCAAAATATTATAGTTGAGAGATAACATTAAAAAAGCTTTGCTTATAAGATTTTATAAGGAAAATAATGAGGTTCTAAAACTGGTTCCCAGTCTATGGGGGAAAGGGGACATATGTAATACTTTCAACAATAAAGATTTAAATAAGTAATAAATAAATAACAAATAAAAGTGGTTCCTATTCAAACAGATACTATTTATATTCACACTCTCATTCAAATATTCTTGCAACTGTTGTTATCTCTTTATCATCTTAGTTATTATAGAGCCATTAAAGAGGTTTTTATACGTATACATTAACTTGTACTACTAAATAAACATTTAAAGGGAAAAATATCCTAGCACATTCTATAAATACATGAAAATGTGAGATTATATTTTCTACTTATAAGTTGTTAATAGTTACCTGGAAAGAATGTCTTTTATATAAGAAGAAGAAATCTATAGGTCAAATAGAGTACTAGACTGGGTAGGCAAGGAAATGTTGTATTTGGTAAGTAACCTTATAGAAGTTTACTATATGCATAATTTAAATGACTTAAAGAAATGAAAGAGAAAAGTACATTTTAAGTTAAAAAGAAAATAATTCACTGTTAAAAAAATAACTGTACCTGATCATCATTTTCATCTGAAAAGGTTATAGATGTAAGCTTGTAGTTATTCTTCAATAAAAATTCATTGACTAAGAAGTTTAGAGCTCTCTTTTCAAGAGGTTTGATTGGCTCCTGGAGACAAAATAAGATAAAATACCATAAGTTTTCCTCCTTCAATATTTGTGCTACCATTTTATGTGGATGACACGTTTAGAGCTGTCACTCACCCACCTGAATTTCAGGACTTGATTTGTAATTTTTTCGTTCCTGTAAAGGAACTTCATGTTCTGGTGGAAGAAAATATAAATAATATTTTACTATTTTACATTTGGAAATATCTCAGCTACTTCTACATTGTCAAAAAAGGAAAAGTTGCAAAAAATTTTATGTACACCACCTGCAGCCTTTGTCAGGTTGGCTCGGAGGGCCTGAATGGTCTCCTTGGCTTTCCGTAGTTCAAACTCCAGGACTGGACAGGGATTTGGAATAAACACACACAGGCATCCAACCAAGAAAAGGGAAACAAAAATAAAAAAAATAAAAAGCAAAGATGGGTATGAAAAAAAAATACAATTTGTATTGAAAACAGAAAGCATGCAATCTTTATGAAACTTGTGAACGCATGCAGCAGAGTTGATTAGCAAGCAAACTGGTGAATGTTTTCCATAGTTTTAGAATTCAGGGGACTATTGGTAAAATGTTCTAGCTGTCTGACAAGGAATGGCTCTATGTAAAAATAAAACCTATGGCATAATCTCATATAATAAATAAAAATATCAGTAATGTGGGCGCTTCTGTCAGTCTAGGTAAGAAAATGCAATGAAATGTTCTCAGGTTATATAATTTTAGGGGGAAAGATAAAAATTAGATGAAGTCCAAGCAAATATACTTAAGGAAAACCTCAGGATTAAAAAGAAAAAGGGTCCAACTGGTGTGGCACAGTGACTGAGCATCGACCCATGAACCAAAGGTAACTAGTTCGATTCCAGGTCAAGGAACATGATGGAGTTACAGGCTTGATCTCCAGTTGGGGGATTATGGGAGGCAGCTGATAAATGATTGATGTTTCTCTTTCTTTGATGTTTCTATCTATCTCTCTCCCAACTCTCTCTAATGGTAGTGTTTATCAATAATAACCTGTTCTTTGACCATTAGGCAACATTTAGCACCTCCTGCACGTGTCTGGAACAGGACTGGGGCCGGGGAAGAGCATACAACCGAGGTACATATCCTTGACTGGACTCGAACCCAGGACCCTATGGTCTGCAGGCCGATGCTCTAGCCACTGAGCCAAACCACTAAGCCACTGAGCTAGGACTAAAAAAGGTCATCTTTAATGCATTATCTAAAATGATGTTATAAGTCAATATAAAAAATGTTAGTGAATATATCACTTCATTAAGATGTTGAAGGAATAAATATTTTGTTGGGAAGCCTATACATTTTTCTACACACAAGTAAATGTATGTATTTTACAAACATGTTTGGATATGTTAAATATATCTTAAAAATTATTCCTAAGGGTTTATTTTAGGTTTCATTTTCAGCCAAAGGGTGTAAATAGTTTGTCTTTTAATTTTAATTAAGGTTATTCTAAAGCAAAAGATTGTGTACAATTCTAAAAATGTAGTTATCTAAGGATACTAACTAAAATTAGAGTTTTCAAAGTTTCTGATAATTCCTCAAATAGGTATTTGTTTGTTAAGAGGTACTAGTGAAACTCAAAAATTTCTTCTTTTACCAGAGCTTGATTATAAGATAAACATTAATGCTGAGGAAACATTTTAATAAGCTCTTTAAAATGTTTCATCATGAACAAGATTTAACTATTTTAACTGGGATTTTCTTTAAAACATATGAAGACTGCTCAAAATATAAATAAAGCTATTTCAGTAAAGTAAACCTCTAGAAAAATTAAGTCATCTTTGTCACAATTAAATATTAAGAAACTATAGTATGTAAATAGTTCTGCATAAAAACTAGCAAATTTAAATATGCAATTTTTTCCGAATTGATTAATAAACAGAAAAAATAATATGGCAAATGAGATGCTACCAGAGACAACAAAGCTATAAAAATATATGGAAAAATCAGGATTCACTCAGTTTGCAAATTTTCATTAAAAATTTAAGATGTAACTGAATCACATCTAGTACATGAGGCCAATTATTTTGATGCACAGAATTTTACTGCAACAACATGAAAACACAACTAAAAATCAGATGACATGTATGTACTATTTCTCAGTTGGTAGTAGGCAATGCTGATGTGCAAACATTTCTGTGCCACGAAGTTAAAATATTTCCCCTAAAACTTACACTTCTGGAAACTCTTAGAGTTTGTGTTTAAAGTTAGACTGCACACATTTAGTGTGTAAGGTTAAGTACAGAATAGGTTTACTTTTTTTTAATTTCAAAACTCTTAATTGATTGTGATTTAAAAATACTTAAGTAAAAGTACATATTATTATGCTTTCAGTAACACAGTTTTAAGATATATTACAGAACAAGTGCAGATCAGAAATGCCTTACACCAGAGACAGAAATATGAAACAAAATAAAGGAAAAAAAATGGTTAGAACACAAACTGTGAAAAACTCAAATTCAATTGGTGAAAGTTTAGGTGACAAAAAGCAAAACACTTAATGATCAAGGCACAGAAAGCCATAAAAACCCATGTCAGACGGCAAGAATTTAGATTTTTATACACATCTATATATACCCAAATGCCATTAAAAGTTACCAATGCTTTAAAAAGATAGTGCTTATCAAAATGAATTCACTCTGCTGCATGTTTCTTAGTATACACTATAAATTTTAAAAGACAGAGGCATATCTTTGAAGTTATAGCACATCTCTATAAAGGCACAGTATGATAAATTAACTACAGCTACATGAGAAAGTTTAACAAGAAAGGTTTGAACAGCTATATACATATATGAATTTGTCTATTTAAAAAACATTAGCTTAAAGCTCAAAAGTATCATGTAAACGGATACACTAAACCAAACAACCTTCAAGAATTTTTCAAATATAATTCTTTATAAAAGGAATTGTATGTATGAGGATGTGTATGTTTTTAAAGAACACTGTAGGAACCAACGAACAATCTGCTCACTCCACCATCACAACCCTATAATAGCCCAACACTGCTGAATGCAATTTTATTGGAATTAAAGTAGTAACTGAAAAGATGTATGTATAGTCTAATAATGCATATTACAATCTTACCAAAATATTAATGATTAACTCAGTATAAGCAACTCAAGATTAGTTAAAACAGTTATTTTCCAACTAGGGTTGGATAATCCTAATAATTGGAGGTACGTAAATGCTAAAAGATCACGCGCTCATAACTTGGGAGATGTACAACTGACTGTGGAAACACCGAAGGCAAAGTATTCAATTTCAAAGCAGAAAAAAAAAAAAAATCAATCCTTTGATGCCCCAACTTAATATACCACTAATATGATCTTGAAATATTTGCTAGTTTTAGTTCATTTTGGCACAAAACTCAAAATATTATTATGAAAGACTTTTTTGCAACATTGGTTAGTCAAATATTTTTTTTACTCCCATTCCTATTCAGTATTGAAGAGTTCAAATCAATAGGGTTGAGTCAAGCAATCTGCCACTTTCTTCTTAAGTGATTTGACTCCATAATAAAATACCACTTCCTTATCTTTAATACTTTATCACATGAGCATTTCTAGGAAAAACTTTCTTTAGACTATGATTTAGAATAAAAATATATTCCCTAATATTAAAATCCTGACAGTACCAGCAGAATCTTCCTGGGTTTAGAGAATTAAGAAAGGCATAGTACTATTTAGGCGTGACTTGGTAGATGTGAGAAATAAATGAAATGAAAAGCCAGTTTGCAGGTATTTCATTTTCTACATTCATCAAAACTGGGGGATGGTGGGGAGAGAATTTCCTTCCCCAAGCCTTAAAAAAAAATTCTTTCCATTACTATTCCTCCTGCCCAAGTTCTCTTATACAGATTCCTCTATCACTCATCTCAAAGTTGGTGTTTCTCCAGGTGTCATCCTTGGCCCTTTTCTTACTCTATATTCTCCACTGAGATGATATTCATAACTATCACAATCCCAGAAGATTCAGAAACCTTTCAACCTTTCCCCAAGATAAAGATCTACCTAATTATCACCTGGATATGCCCATTTGAATGTTTCATAAGTTTTTAATTCAATCCTATCTAAATGAATTTCACCATCTCCTTCTCCTTCAGTCTCTCCATTAATAGTACCACTATCTATCCAGCTGTTCAAAGAGGATACCTGGAGGTTACTCTTCACTTAGCCCTTGTGCTTACTCTCACATTAATTAAATGTCCAAGTCATATTGATTCCAACCCTTGAATAACCCCCCAAATAATCATTCATCTCAGTTGTCTCTGCATCTATCCTAGTTCAGACTTTTATGATTTACCATATAAATTATGACACCCTACAACCATATTAAAGGTTTGTTGCCTTTAAAGTCTTGATATCCTATTTTAAATCATAGAAAATCATAAGTAAGATTTAAGTAAGATTCAAAAAAGAAAAACAAAAAGTAATTCTAAAAGGAAGTACAAATATCTGTAGTAGGGGTGAAATATATAATAAAGACAAACAGGCTTATTTAATCCTGATAAAGCTAGATATATATATTGCAGGCCAATAGCTAAGAAATGAGAGAGCTTCCAATGCTGCTTCTTACCCAGGGAACAGGGTCAGGTCACCTCACAAGCAAAAATCTGAATGTTATTTTAGAATGTTTAATAGGTTATTTAAGCTTTATAAAGGCTTCATATGATTGTTGTTCCCAGAACAGCATAATACTTTGAATATAGAGTAAGCACTCAAATATTTTTTGAATAAATGAGTATGCTAATACTTAATGCCTGAAACATTATTGGTCTTACCAGCATTAGGAGTGTCTTTCATACAAATCAGAAAGCACAGATTTTGTAGTTTTCTAGATCCCAACATGAAAGTTAAGGTGTGAACTAGAGAAGTAATATAGTAACAGGAAGAGATATGAGAACAAATAAAGTCAGAGATTCTGATGCTAAAAGATGGATCCTGTGAACCTGAGACAAGAATATTATTGGTTCCACAATTCACAGGTCCTTTTCACTGTTGCCAAAGCACTGAACATTTATCTGCATTAGAGATATAAACATGTTTCAGTACACATTCCTTGAGGGCAGGTATTATGTATTTCGTATTTCTATTTCTAGTGCTTAACAGTCTGAACACATAGCAGATGCTCAAAACGCTTCAAATAAAGACTGGTAATCCCAATATTTAAACTATAAATTTTCCTTGCTGCATTTTCAAGAAAACTTGAAAATTTAAGAGGTATATAAATCAGGTGCTCAATAAACATCTGTTCACTGCTTCCTTTTTGAAGGCACACCTATACAGATTTGGGGGGAAAAATCGGATTTTTAAATTTAGGAAAATTATGGTGAGAATGATGCTAGAAACAAATGTCTGATAAACAGTAACACCTGATTAAAGTTGGAGCAGACTCTACATTTGTGTGGGAGGCCAATGGACTCAATATATGTGTTATCTATAACCTTCTGCCAAAGACTGGTATAGGAAAAAAAAAGACATTGTTTTCTTTCTCAGTGAGGTTTACATGTGATCTAATGACAGACAGCAGGATAATTACCTTTTCAGATTATTGGTCTTTTGATATAAGATTTGAAGTTACTACCAATGGTTAGCTAAGAGTCAAAAATCTCTATATAAAAATTGCTATTAATTAAAATTTTTTGTAAAGTTTCACACACATATCACACATTTGATTCAATAACAGGCTATAGTACAAAAGCACTAAAAGTCTGAAAGCTATTCTCTGAGAATGACATATTTTTCTTTCCTCATCCAGTGAAGAAAGACAGCATTTACTTACATATTATTCATATAATAATAAATAATTACTTTATTTTCCCAATGTAAGAGACTGGTATAAGCCTTAGATTGAAAATATAAGGTGAAAACTACCACATATTTAAAACATTTCATTTTTAGCTTGCTTGGTCAAAAAATTTTCTTTTAAATCAATAAGATTTAATGCAAAAAAGAAAAGCAAAGAATTATATCGCCAATTTCTGGGTAGAAGTTATTTTTTAATATGGAACCATTTGAACAATAATACAATAAACTCTTGATAAACTAAAATATCATGTGTTTAATATTTACTATATAATAAAATATCAAATATCTACTATATAGTTATATATAACAAAATGCTACTTAAAATGAATTAATTAGTAGGATAAATTAGTCTTAAAACTATTCAAATAATATCCAATTGATTTGCCAATTCTTAGTTATTACAGATGACATTTGCTGGAGTTTTGTTTGTGCTTGTTTGTTAATCCTCATCTGAGGATATATTTCCATTAATTTTTTTAAGGGAGAGTGGAAGAGAGAGGGAAAGGCAGAGAGAAACAACAATGTGAGAGAAACACATCAATTGGTTGCCTCTTGATCGGTTGCTCCTGTATGAGGCCTGATGAGGGCTTGGACCAAGGAGGAGCCTGCAACTGAGGCACATGCTCTTGACTGGAATCAAACCTGGGACTCTGGTCCACACTGAGCCACATCGGCTAGGGCTAGATTTACTGTTTTGATACATTTGCCAATTAATAATACTAACCAGCTTTGCTCAGTGGATAGAGCGTCCACCCACAGACTGAAGGGTTCTGGGTTTGATTCCAGTCAAGGGCTGGTATCTTGGTTGCAGGCTCGATCCCTGGCCCTGGTCAGGGCACTTGAAGGAGGCAACCAATCAATGTGTCTCTCTCACGCTGATGTTTATCTTTCTTGGTCTCTCCCCCTCCCTTCCACTCTCTCTAAAAAAAATCAATGGAAAAATATCCTCGGGTAAAGGTTAACAAATAAACAAAAATTCACAATGCTTATGACAAATCATGATTTGATACAGAGAGCCACACTAAACTCTTTCACTGACATCCCCACTCAAATGGTATTGCTATTGCTTATACTGCTGAATCTTCTCTTAGCTTCTGAACCAGAAATAGTTACATCATTTTTAACTCATATAATACTATTATAGGCCCAATGTACGAAATTTGTACAAGGGGCTCGGTCCTCGCAGCCCTGGCTCGTTGGGAAGGTCGTCTGGAAGAATGTCCAGAAGGTAATTCGGCTGTCTGGTCTAATTAGCATATTATGCTTTTATTATTTTAGATGAGATTTTAAAATATTCAATATCTTCATTTTCAGGCAATGAATAAAAATCATATATTTGAATGTCATTTTTAATCAGGTCAAACCTCATCCTTCATGCTAAGAGGTAGCATAAGATATAATAAATTGTGGGCTCTGTTGCTGGGCTATCTGCATTTGAATCCTAGCTCTGCCACTGAAATTTCCTTGGGAGGAGGAGGATGATTCTATAACTTAATGTTTTAATATACATTTAGCACAAGTGTTTAGAATGGAGTGCTATATAAAAATTAGCAATCACTTTTATTATTATAACTAGAGGCCTGATGCATGAAATTTGTGCAAGAGTCGGCCTTCCTTCTCCGGCTGCCAGCACCGGCTTCCCACTGGCACCCGGGACCTGGGCTTCCCTCCAGCCACCAGCAGGCACCCTGGACCCATGCTTCCATCCAGCTAGGCACTCGGGCTTTCCTCACAGACCTGGCTTCACCCAGAAGGTCATCCAGAAGGATGTCCAGTCTAATTAGCATATTACGCTTTTATTATTATAGAGAAGACCAAGATGGGAAACATTTGGTAGGTTTTAACAAAATTGTCCCAGTAAATGGAAGAAAAATTCAACAGTTGGTCAAGAGAAGAATCCACATTATCGGTGTTCCTGACTTTATATTGCCTCCACAGGCTCCATCTGTCCCATGTGGCATCCCTCTTGCTCCAGGAGTACCCACCAATATGATGAAGATCAAAATATTTAACTGATATCTGTCTGCTATCCCCACCAATGTCCTATGAAAACTATAATTCCTATAAGGCACTCAAGAATGATTTCAATGACAGATAGTCATAGCTTTGAGGCACCAAAAGGTACCAGCCATTTGACACTTAAAGAGCCAGAGCTGCTACACTGGTAATTCCAGGGTGGATCCCCAGCAGAATACAACTGGCCTCACTTGAGGTGAGCAGAACACAGATACAAAACTGGTCGTCTGAAGTCTCTACAGATCCAGTGGTGATGCTTAGAAGGCAGAACTTGTTGGAGGGGGGGAGGGGAAGGAGACTAGAATGAGTAACCAAGCAACTAGAAAGAATGTTGTTGGTCTTCTTCCTGGAATGGGCAAGGTCCTGAAGGCCCCTGCTGTACCAAGCATTAACCCTTTCTTTTCTGAATCATAGGAAAGTCAGGAGAAGTTTCTGGAGAGATGCTATGATGGGGAATACCAGGGGAATTCAAAATTTATTAAATAACCTACATGAAAGTATTTCAACCAATATGAACTATCATTAGAGTTGACACCTGAATATCAGCCCTGGTTTGTGTCGAACTATGGCTAACTTAAAGCTTTTTTACATCAGTTTCATAACTACATGATTGTAAACTGTTGGTTATAAGAACTCAGCAAATTGCATAACCAGACACTCCTAGCAACACTGAAAGGGTAAGTTACAGGTTGAGATATTCCCTGGAGCCAGTAAGTTAATAAAATAATTTTGCATAATAACTATATAATTATATTAATATACCAAACTGTAGAAGAAAAAGAATTCCTCAAGTCATTTTATTATTTCTGAAATGCTAAAGAATCCAAATCTGTCTTTACAATCTTACTCACCTGCCACTCTCTCATCTGTTTCCCTGTTACCATCATCTGAATATCTTGCAAAGTCTAAAGAATCAAGGGTACTGATGCTCCCAGCTCTATCTGTAATAAAGAGAAAAATAAAAGAATTTAACAAATTTTTATTAATTATCAAAATAAGTTAATGGCAATCAATTATTTATAGTAATTTCTAGTTAATAAAACTATGATTCTAAGATCTAGGAATTCTATTAAGGCAATAAACTAAGGTAAAAATGCCCACACCAATTAAACTCAAGTTTCCCTGCCCAAATCTCTGGCTAACTCCTGAATAATGCATATGCATATGCAACCAACCAATCTAAAGGGAAAAAAAGAAATAAAATTTTTGAACTGCTGCCCAAGAGTTGCAGATTGAGTCTGACTAGATAATTTCTTACTAAAAAATATAAAGGTTGAAAAAATAGGGTGGAATCCTGTCTCCACAACAATAACACACATTGTCCACCACACAGTCCAAAATTTCTTAATACACGAGAACTAGTAAACTGTGATCCAGTCTCAAGAGAAAACACTATCAACTGGGACCAATCCCAAAATAACCCAGATGTTAGAATTACTAGACTAACATTTTAAAATAGCTATAATAATTACGCTCAGTGAAGTAAATGCAAGTGTACAATGAACAAAAGGAGAGAAAATCTTAGCAGAAAGAGAGACTATAAAAAATTTCCAGTGGAAATTCTAGATCTGAAAAAATGTGTCATTAGGCAATTTCATCCTTGTGCAAACATCAGAGCATACTTATAGAAACCTAGATGATAACTGCTCCCAGGCTATAAGCCTGTACAGCATGTTACCATACAAAACAAAATGACATTAAATATAATACAAGAAAAAATGATAGAGACATAGTAAACATGGAATGTATAAGACTGTTGCTGGTGTAACACGGCATACTGTTTTACAACAAATTTTCATTCGTAAGTAGAAAGAGTATACTTTAAAATAATGATAAATAGTACATAAATCAGTAATAGCCATTAATTATCATTATTGAGTACCATGTGCTGTACATAATTGCACATACTACACTTTCATATAACTAGCAGCATAGTAGGTTTGTTTATACCAGCATCACCAGAAACATATGAGTAAATGAGCTTTTAAGTTATGACAATACGGTGTCACCAGGTGATAAGAATTTTCAACTCCATTATAATCTTACTAGGGGTCCGGTGTACAAAAATTTGTGCACTCGGCGGGGGTGGAGGGGGTACTTAATCCTGGCCTGTGCTCTCTCACAGTTTGGGACCCTGGAATCCATTGGGGCACACAGGTGTGCCCTCTGTGTGTGCTGTGTGCCCCGATTGCACCGATTTCCAGGCCTCAGCCTCAGGGGCGGAGCTGGCTTGGATCCTCCACCCCCAGAGGCTGCCCAGCCGCCTGGAATCCATCCCCCCATCCCCCATCACGGATCTACTTCCAGGCTGCAGGGCAGCCTGGGGGCCTGGGCTGGCTTGCTCGCCCAGGCCCCCAGGCTGCCCTGCCGCCTGAAATGGATCGCGGGGGCATGGGCACTCACGGAGGCATGTGTGCCCGTGCCCCCCGTGATCACAGATCTACTTCCAGGCTGCTTTCCGGCCCGGAGGTACGGGTCTGCAGGCAGCTCGCTCCTCCCGCCCCCCACCCTGCCCCTCCCGTGTGGCCTGCAGAAAGGCGGACACAGGGAGGCAAGCCTCCCTGTGTCGCCCCCACCATCTTGGCTGGGCTAATTTGCATACAGCCGCTCTGATTGGCTGGTGGGTGTGGCTTACCCCCATCCCAGAGAAACGGTTAATTTCAATATTACGCTTTAATTAGTTAAGATTGGACTACTATGTATATGTGATCTGTCCTTGACTGAAACATTATGTAGCACATGACTGTATTCACAATAACAAACGAACCAGATGTCCATCAATGCATGAATGAATAAAATGTAGTATATCCATGCAATGTAATATTATTCGGCCATCAAAAAGAAATGAAGTACCCATACGTGCTACAACATAGACCTTGAAAACATGCTAAGTGAAAGAAACCAGACACATTGAGCCAATACATGAAATGTCTAGAATAGGCAAACCTATAGAAACACAAATATATGAGTAGTTGCCAGAGGCTAGTGATAGAGGAGAATGGGCAGTGACTACTGATGTGTATAGGATTTCTTTTAAGGGTATTGAAAATGTTCTGGAATTGAGAGTGATGATGATTGTGCAAGTTTTTAATACATTAAAAACTACTCAATTACATACTTTAATGGTGAATTTTTTGTACATGAATTACATGGCATTTGAATTATATCTAACTTTAATAAAAATAATGGAAAGTGTTGGCCAGTCTCCATAGAAACTGGAACCCTCATATATTGCTTCTGGGGATGAAATTGGTGCAGCCACTTTAGAAAACAGTTTGGCAACTCAAAAGGTTAAACATAAGAGTTACCACATGACCTAGCAATTCCTCTTTCATCCAAGAGAAATAAAAACATGTGTCCACACAAAATCTTATACACAATTGTCCATAGCAGCATTATTCATAAAAGCAAGAAAGTGGAAATAACCAAATGTCTATTACCTAATGGAGAAATAAAATGCAGTATGCAAATCCATATATATGAATATTATTCAGCAATAAAGAGGACTGCAATACTGATACATGATACAACATGGATGGAGGTAGAAAACATTATCCTAAATGAAAGAAGCCAATTACAGAAGAACCACATCCTGTATTACTTCATCCATAAGAAATGTACAAAATTGGCAAATATGTAGAGGAAGAAAGTAGATTGGTAGTTCCCTAGGACTGGAGAGTGGGGATGAATAGGATATTGAGTAATGGCCGAGATATTTTTTCGGGGTGGGGGGTGATGAATATAATCTAAATTCAATTAGGTGGTGGTTGTACAACTCTATAAATATACTGAAAACAAACACTGAATGGGTAAATTGTGAAATTGTTTAAATAAAGTTATTAATAAAAGAAGGGACATCTTTATAGTATGCTGAGAAAAATGGCAACTGAAATTTCATATTTAACAAAAATATCCTTCCAAAATGAAGGCAAAATAATCGGTCTCCTAAATGTTTTTCACAAAGACCCTTTTCTCTCTCTCAAATCAATAAATATTTTTTAAAAGGAAATAAATTTCAAAATATAGTAGATAAATTTTATAAGGCTTTTTATTTAGACATCTTTTAAACAGGTGAAAAATATGACAGGCTGGAATAAACCACTGACCTATAACTATACCTGCTTGGAAATAAGTAATATGATCCTATATAATAAAAAGGTAATATGCAAATTGACCCTAAAGCAGAACGACTGGGAATGAGTGGTCAGTATGACACACACTGACCACCAGGGGGCAGACACTCAATGCAGGAGCTGTCCCTGGTGGTCCGTGCACTCCCACAGGGGAGCTCTGCTCAGCCACAAGCCAGAAGGCTGCCAGCACAGCGGTGGTTGAGGGAGCCTCTCCTGCCTCCTGTGCAGCACTAAAGATGTCCAACTGCAGCTTAGGCCTGCTCCCCGCTGGCAAGTGGACATCCCCTGAGGGCTCCCAGGCTGCCAAAGGGGTGTCTGACTGCCGTCTTAGGCCTGATTTCCTGGGGAGCAGGCCTAAGCCAGCAGGTGGACATCCCTCGAGGGGTCCCAGACTGCGAGAGTGCACAGGCCGGACACCCCCCCCTCCCCCCCGCTGAGTGCACAAATTTTTGTGCACTGGGCCTCTAGTCTATTATAAAACAGAGTCCCTATATCACTATATACAAAGTACCTAAAATTTTCAGTTCTCCAAAAAAATATTAATCTAACTACTTTACTCCAATGTTTTGTACCACACCACTATAAACAAGAGCTTTCCCCACTGATTACATAAATATACATATTATAAATTATCCTAATATGTAAAATGCCAGGGGCCCTAACCGGTTTGGCTCAGTAGATAGAGCGTCGGCCTGTGGACTGAAAGGTCCCAGATTCAATTCCGGTCAAGAGCATGTACCTTGGTTGCGGGCACATCCCCAATGGGGTGTGCAGGAGACAGCTGATCGATGTTTCTCTCTCATTGATGTTTCTAACTCTCTATCCCTCTCCTTTCCTCTCTGTAAAAAATCAATAAAATATATTAAAAAAAATAAAAATAAAAACATAAAATGCCAGATGTGCACATCTCCCAACCAGCAATTCTCCTCTACAGCAACAATCATTGTTTAGACTCTGCAGTATATAATATTTCAAGATACGTCAGGAATACGCAAATTTCATCCCTTTTTTATACATAAATGAAAACATATACATAATTGGCTGCATCCTAATTTATTCAATTTATAACTTGGTGATCATTCCAGATCAGCACATGTAGATTATATATTTAAACGAATTAATCCCTTACTGCTGAACATTTAGGTTATTTTCAATTTTTAACACCTTTACTTAAAATGGTATTTTAATAAATCGTGGTTCAAGTGTTTCAATACAAACAAGCATGTCTATAACAAATTATAGAAATGAAAAGGGAACTTGAAGGGTCCAGTGAGAACACAGATTCATAAATCACCTATCAATATAGGCTACCTTTGGTCATCTTATTTAAAGGATTAGTAAACAAAAATCAGTATTATTACTATTGTAACTTATTAAAGGGTACAAAATGCAAATATTGATCTTTAAGAACAATGATAAAATGTGACTTGAGATTTTAACATTCATAAATCTCATCATTCCACCTTACATTCTTTGGTCAATCATCCTTACATGTCTACCCCTGAAAGAAAAAAAAAAACTTAAATCCTTACCATGACGGTAAAAGAATGCTTATAATAAGGAGCTGTACTCATGACTAGAAAAATTATAAACTTTTGACTTTTGTAGGTCCTTTTGTAGTGGTAATTCTACTTCCATAGACAAATACAGAATACTTACAAGATACAAATACAATGCAACAACAACAACAAAAAACTATTGGTATAAAGTAGTTTTGTTCCCTTAAAACATGCTAAATATATCCTAAAAGAAATTTGTGTCAAGATTATACTAAGAATTGTCCTAACCGGTTTGGCTCAGTGGACAGAGTGTCAGCCTGTGGACTCAAGGGTCCCAGGTTCCATTCCGGTCAAGGGCATATACCTTAGTTGCGGGCACAGCCCCAGTGAGGGGTGTGCAGGAGGCAGCTGATCGATGTTTCTCTCTCATTGATGTTTCTAACTCTCTATCCCTCTCCCTTCCACTCTGTAAAAAAAAAAAAAAAATCAATAAAATACATTAAAAAAAAGATTATACTAAGAATTATTAACTTATTCCAAACAGAATTGATCCTCAAGGTTACAAATGGCAATAGGAAATTGAGAATAGATAAACTGGTACATATGTAATCATTTAGTTTGTCAGCAAAGAATGACATTTTTAAATCCTTTTTTTGTGTGTTTTTTTTTGCAAATTTACTTAATAGATGATATATAAGATACTAATATTCAACATAAGGTAATAGAAAAGGTAGGACATAAGTCAGACACAGATAAAGAAATAAGTTATTATTCAAAATATAATCTTTGTGTTCATATATCAGAGAGAAGATGGTATTTCATGTCTCCCAAACACCAAACTCTGTCCACACTGCACAGATTATAGGATTAGGTGCCAATTAATGGTGGAACAGTAGAGTCAATTTCCATTACAAAATTTCTTTGTTTTGCCATAATTAATCACATGCACATTTTGCAAAGCACTGTTCATACTGTTTTAAGTGCTTTAGTGTGTGTGTGTGTATAATTGATTTCAGAGAGGAAGGAAGAGGGAGAGACAGAAACATCAATGATGAGAGAGAATCATTGATGGGCTGCCTCCTGCACTGGGGATCAAGCCCACACCTCAGGCATGTGCCCTTGACCGGAATCGAACCTGGGACCCATCAGTCTGCAGGCTGATGCTCAATCCCCTAAGCCAAACTGGCTAGTGCTGTTTGTAAGTGCTTTTTAGTTTTTTAATATATTTTATTGACTTTTTACAGAGAGGAATAGAGAGTTAGAAACATTAGTCAGCTGCCTCCTGCACATCCCCTAGTGGGGATGTGCCCACAACCAAGGTACATGCCCTTGACTGGAATCAAACCCGGGACCTTTCAGTCTGCAGGCTGACGCTGTATCCACTGAGCCAAACCAGTCAGGGCTTAAGTGCTTTTTAAAAAGAAAGTGCAAAGGACAAGACCATATAACCAACCAACCAATACAACCTGTTAACACTTTTCATATAATTTAGAAAGAAATAACACATTCATGTCCTTAATGTTTCTCTCCTCAAAGGCAATCAGAATACCCAATATAATTTAATACAGCAATGTGTGGTGATGAACATTAATTATATTTGTAGTAATCATTTCACAATACAGATATATATCAATCATTATGTTACACTAGAGGCCCAGTACACAAAATTGGTGCACAGTAGGATCCATAGCGGCTGCTGGCTGTCAGCTGCTGGCCAGGGCCTTCATTTCCTGGCTGTCAGCCAGAGCCTTCCTTAGTTCCGTGCTACCCCCTGGTGGTCAGCACACGTCATAGCAAGCAATCGAACTCCTGGTCAGTTGAACTCCCAAATGGACACTTTGCATATTAAGCTTTTATGTATATAGATATCTAAAACTAATACAATATTACTCTTTAATTAGATCTCAAAAAATTGCAATACTAAAACAAATACTCATATGATAAGGGAGTTAAATGAAGTAGATCAATCCAAAGTTTATACAAACCCAAAAAAAGTCTATCAAAGAGGCACTACATCCAAAATATGGCCAAATAGCAAGACACTATTTATATATCAACAATTATGTTTTTAGTATCAATAATTTAGAAACCATAATTCATCATTAACTCTCGTGGTACTTATTGGGTGAAGCCAATAAAAACAACTACCTATAAGAAAAAATTAGGCTGTTAATGTAAGGGTGGGGCAAAAGTAGATTTATGGCTGTTCCTATGAATAACATAATAATTAATAAATAATAATACAAGAATAAACTGTTTCCTTTATTCACAATTGTAAACCAACTTTTGCCCCCCATCAGCCCTTTCTCAATTGATATTTGTAATTTAGATTTAACAGTGTATTTTTAGACCATGCTAAATATTCTTTTGCAGTTGATTATCATACAACCATGGGAGGAGATGCTGTTAAAAGCCATTAAAAAAAATTCACCAAATTTAGCTTCAGACCTAAAAATACTGGTAAAGAAAATAAAAATTACACCAATTTTTGAAAGGTTTCGTTCAACCAAAGTTTTTAAAAAACAAACAAGAATACATTCTGAACATCACCCCTAACTTTCTTATTTGAAAACCAGAAAGTGTAATTTTAATTTTTGACAGAAGGTCTGCTTTCCCTGATTAATACCCCTATCTTGCTTCCTTTTAACCAAAGAACCACATTGGCCTAAAACATCAATCAGCATTTTTACAGCTACCCAAATGGAAACACTTTATTAAGTGGAGAGCCAGATAATGGTAAACATGTTCCCAGAAGATGCTTTAAAGAAGAAAAAATATAAAATAAATATTTTCTTTAACTCACTTCCTTTTCCTTTCCTCACTCAGGATAAAAAGTCTAAATTTGGCCAAATAATAAAGTGACAATTTGGTCAAAATTTCACCCATCCTTGAGGGTCAAATTTAAACTTTACTTTCTTCACAAGGGCCATTTCATTATCATAATCGATAATTATTTTTCTATATTTGATTGTTTACACTATTATCTGTAGCACAGGAGACTATTCTATAATTCTTTCATGTGTTAGTTTTGCCTCTCCATCACGAACATGCATCATACATCTTCTGGATCCCTACAATCCTTAACTGATCACACAATTAAGAAATGTATTAATCAATGTAAAATATTGAACACCAACTATATTCAAACTACTATACTAGGCAGTGAACATATCTGAATGAATTTCTACAAGAATTAATAATTTTAAAAGTACTGGAAAGGCATAGGCAAGAAAAATGACAGTTATAAACAGATAAATATTCTGTTGGCATTTTCTCTCTCAGAAACCAGAGGAAGCACTAAATCCAATTCCAATCTAACAGGTAGGAACCACTTTGTAAAGTGAGATGGGAACTTGAAAGATTGTAATTTTGACATTTTAGCACTGGTGATACTAGAAAAGGAACACTGAGCACAATGAGATATGTACTCTCTGAGAGCTCTGAGAAAAGGTAGGTAGTATCATGAAACAACATTTTAAAAATGGAGGAAGATGACAAAAAGATTGTAGGCTCACAAGTGAAATTATTACATTTAATCATAAGTGACTGCCTCCTGGTAAATTAGTTGCCTTATAAAAATTTGAAGGCATGGTAAATGCCTTGCCTAAAAGAAACCCATCACTGAAAAGCAGAAGTTACCCGTCTTCCCCATTTGACCACCTACTGTCTCTACTGTACAAAAAAACTAGGCTCATCCTACGAAAATAAGTCCAATTTTTATTAAAGCTCATTCCTTCAAGTGAAACTAGCATTCCTCTGGCTAAGATACTACAATGTAAACAAAAGAAAAAATAAATGAGACTACATCAAAGTAAAAAGTTTAATAAATTTTATTGATTTTTTTTTTTTTTTTTTTTTTTTTTTTTTTTTTTGAGAGAGGAGAGAAAGAGGGAGAGGAAGAAACATCAATATGAGATAGAAACATTGATCAGTGGCTTCCGGTATGAATTCCCATTGTACCTTGACCAGAAATCGAACCCACCATCTTTTTTTTTTTTTTTTAAACATATTTCATTGACTTTTTACAGAGAGGAAGAGAGAGGGATAGTCAGAAACATCAATGAGAGAGAAACATCAATCAGCTGCCTCCTGCACATCTCCCACTGGGAATGTGCCCGCAACCAAGGCACATGCCCTTGACCAGAATTGAACATGGGACTCATCAGTCCGCAGGCCGATGCTCTATTCACTGAGCCAAACTGGTTAGGGTGAACCTGCCATCTTTTGGTATATGAGCCTATGTTCCAACTAACTGAGCCACACCAGCCAGGGCCAAACTGAAAGGTTTTAGCACAGCAAAGGAAACCATCAACAAAATGAAAAGACAATCCACTGAATGGGAGAACATATTCGTCAATGATATACATGATAAGCAGTTAATATCCAAAATTTATAAGTAACATAAACTTTGACACCAAAAAACAAACAATCCAATTAAAAATGGGCAAAGGACATGAACAGAAACTTCACCAAAAAAGACGTAGAGATGGCCAATAGACATATGAAAAGATGTTCAGTGTCACTAATTGTCAGAGAAATGTAAATTAAAATCACAATAAGGTATCACCTCACACCTGCTAGAATGGCTATCATCAATAAATCAACAAACAAGTGTTGGTGAGGATTTGGATTAAAAGGAACGCTCATGCACTGTTGGTGGGAATGTAGATTGGTGCAAGCACTGTGGAAAGCAGTATGGAGTTAGCCCAAAAAATTAAAAATGGAACTGTCTTATGACCCAGTGATTCCACTTCTGGAACATATCCCAAGAAACCAAAAACAATAATTTGAAAGAATATTTGCATCCCTATGTTCATTGCAGAGTTATTTACAATAGTTAAGATTTGAAAGCAGCCTAAGTGTCCATCAGCAGATAAGTGGATAAAAAAGTTGTGGGACAGAGACAAAACCAAGATGGCAGCATAGGTAAACACCTGAAATTGCTGCCTCGCACAACCACATCAAAACTACAACAAAAAGAAAAAACGGACACCACCCAGAACTACAAGAAGACTGGCTGAGTGGAAATTCTACAACTGGAAGGAAAGAGAAAAGCACACCGAGACTCAGAGGAGGTGCAGAAGTAAAGTGCAGAGGTACAGAGACGTGCGGAAAGGACTGGCAACTGAGGACCGGTTGTCTTTTTTCAATCTGGAGGGAGTCACATGCTCCCGACGACTCTGAACTCCAGTTCCAGGCGAGTTTCTGGGGATCCAGACTCAGAGAGAAACTGGACTATCTGGCATTGAAAAAAACTCAAGGGCGGCTTTCTCTCAGTGGTGCCTGCAGCAATTACCGCACCACACTGAGACCCAGGACCTCTTAGGGCTGGGCTGAGGATCAGCCATAGCTATTTGTTCTGCCCTATTGATTCCCTGAGACCCCACCCCACCCAAGTTGCTCGAAGAGGCTTTTGCATATAAAAGGCCTCGCCCTTTGCAATCTAAAATTACCTAACAAATTGCAGCTGGGTCAGAAAGACCCAGAACATCCAAAAGAAGGCTCAATCCCCACAGCAGCTTGCATTGCTTCACAGCTGGGCCTCATCTGGGCACCTCCAAACCCCAAAGAAGTGGAATCTGCAGATCTCTCTGTAGCTCTTGCTGGGTAGCCTCAAGCAGAGGCTAAATTAGCATCTCCTTAGAGATCCAAGAGCCAGTGTACCCAGTGGTCAGAGTGGGACCATCCAGATTACAACTCCTCAGATCCAGAAGGGACACACTCAGGGGTAGACTCAGTGAGCACCAAAGCCCCACTGAAGCAAGTCTTGCCCCATAAGGGTGTCTCCAGCACAGAAGTTCTCCCACCATAGACACAGCTGATTCTCACAGCCAAGTGCCTAGAGGTCAATTCCTCCCAGTGATACCAACAACAATCAAGGCTTAGCTACAAGACTGTGCACAAAGCCTACAAAGCGGTGCACCAAGAGTGTCCACCTCAGGTAATTGGGGAGGCTGAGCCACTCGGCCCTATAGGACACCTAGCATAGAAAGCCATTCTATCAACTCAGGGAAGCAGCCAAAATGCGGAGACAAAGAAAAAGGTCACAAATGACAAAAATGGAGGAAAGCAAACGACTGGATATAGAGTTCAAAACCACGGTTATAAGGTTTTTCAAGAATTTTCTAGAGACTACTGATAAACTTAGTGAGACCTTCGAGAATATGAAAAAGGACGAGCTAGAAATTAAGCATACACTGACAGAAATAAAAAATAATATACAGAGATCCAACAGCAGACTAGAGGATCGCAAGAATCAAGTCAAAGATTTGAAATAGGAAGAAGCAAAAAACACCCAACTGGAAAAGCAAAAAGCAAAAAGAATCCAAAAATATGAAGACAGTGTAAGGAGCCTCTGGGACAACTTCAAGTGTACCAACATCAGAATTACAGGGGTGCAAGAAGAAGGTAGAGAGCAAGAGATTGAAAACCTATATAAAGAAATAATGACAGAAAACTTCCCCTACCTGGTGAAAGAAATGGACTTACAAGTCCAGGAAGCATAGAGAACCTCAAACAAAAGGAATCCAAATAGGACCACACCAAGATACATCATAATTAAAATGCCAAGGGCAAAAGACAAGGAGAGAATCTTAAAAGCAGCAAGAGAAAAGCAGTTAGTTACCTACAAGGGAATGCCCATACGACTGTCAGCTGATTTCTCAACAGAAACCCTGCAGGCCAGAAGGGACTGGCAAGAAATATTCAAAGTGATGAATAGCAAGAACCTACAACCAAAGTTACTTTACCCAGCAAAGCTATCATTCAGAATTGAAGGTCAAATAAAGAGCTTCACAGACAAGAAAAAACTAAAGGAATTCATCACCACCAAACCAGTATTATATGAAATGCTGAAAGGTATCCTTTAAGAAGAGGAAGAAGAAAAAGTAAAGATAAAAATTATGAACAACAAATACCTATCTATCAACAAGTGAATCTAAAAATCAAGTGAATAAAAAATCTGATGAACAGAATAAACTGGTGAATAGAATAGAATCGGGGCATAGAAAGGGAGTGGACTGACAATTCTCAGGGGGAAAGGGGTGTGGGTTAGGGGTGCGGGAAGAGACTGGACAAAAATTGTACACGTATGGATGAGGACAGTGGGGGGGGGTAAGGTCAGAGGGTCGGGTGGGAACTAGGAGGAGGGGAGCTATGAGGATAAAAAAGAGGAACAACTGTAATAATCTGAACAATAAATATTTTTTTAAAAATGCTGTGGGACATTTACGCAATGAACTAACACCCGGCCATATAAAAACAAGGAAATCTTATCCTTTGTGACAGCATGGATGAACCTGGAGAGTATTACCTAAGTGAAATAAGCCATTCAGCCCTGGCCTTAATTGGTTGAGGGTTGCTCTGTACACTGAAAGGTTACCAGTTTCTTTCCAGGTCAGGGCACATGCCCCAGTTTCGGGTTCAATCCCTGGTTGAGGTGTGTCCAGGAGTGAAGTTTCTCTCTCACATTGATGTTTCTCTGTCTCTCTCCCTCTCCCTTTCTCTTTCTCTCTGAAATCAATTTTTAAAAGTTAATAAAAAAAATAAGCCATTCAAAGAAAGACAAGTACCATATTATTTCTCTTATATGTGGAATCTAATGAACAACATAAACTAATAAAATAGAAACAGACTCTTAGGGAGCGGACTGACAAATGTCAGAAGGAGTGGGGAGGGGAGCTGAGTGAAAAAGATAAAGAGATTAAGTAAAAAACAAAAAACTAAAGAAAAAAATCCCCAACCCTAATAGAATGACAACAGTATGGTGATTACCACAGGGAAAGGGGGCATGGGGGCTGGTAACAGAGGGTAAAGGGAGGAATACTAGGTGTACCAGTTAATAATGCCGACTTTTTTCAATAGATGAAGTTACACATATGTTGATATATACGCGATTTGATATGTATGCTATTTTGTTGTATTGACAATAAGCTTCAAAACTTCATGTCAAATTTACTAAGGGTTTTAACACCATAGACATTTTTACGCTTAAAAATGTCAAATTTCAAGCCAAAAAAACCCACAAAAAACAACATTTGCAGGAAGTTTTCTTTCGTTGTTTTGAAGAAAGTTATCGCATACTTCGGGAAGCTTATGGTGAACATGCTCCATCTCAAGATACTTGTGAACGCTAGTTTAAATGCTTTAAAAGTGATGATTTTGATGTGAAAGACAAAGAATATCCAGGTCAACTGAAAAGGTTTGAAGACCAATAATTACAAGCATTATCAGATGAAGATGCATGTCAAACTCAAAAACGACTTGCAGAAATACTAAACGTTGTTCAGCAAACAATTTCCGATCACTTACAAGCAATGGGAAAGATTTTAAAGGAAGGAAAATGGGTGCCACATCTGAATGAGAAAACCGAAAAGTCATCAGTAAAATATTGCTTTAATAATCCGAAAGAATGTCTTTTTTGCATCAAATTGTGATTAGCGATGAAAAGTGGATTTATTTTGAGACCAAATGCACAAAATCATGGGTTGATCCAGGTCAACCATCAACATCGACTGCAAGGCCAAACTGCTTTGGAAAGAAGACAGTGCTCTGCATTTGGTGGGATCAGGAAAGTGTGGTGTAGTATGAGCTTCTAAAATCAAGGGGAAACCGTTAATATTGATCGCTACTGACAACAAATAATCAATTTGAATCACTCTTTGATTGTGGAATGACCAGAACGTGCCAGAAGACATGACAAAGTAATTTTGCTTCATAATGATGCACCATCACACGCTTCAAAACCAGTTAAAAGGCCCGTTAAAAGATCTTGCCTGGGAAGTATGAACCCACCCCTCGGTATTCACCAGTCCTTGCTCCTTCAGATTACCACTCATTCCAGTGGATGGCACACACACTTCCTAAGCAGTGCCTCAAAACATACGAAGAAGTGGAAAACTGGGTCTCTGAATGGTTTGCCTCAAAACAAGAAAAGTCCTATTGGGACGGTATCTACAAATTACCTGAAAGATGGGGGAAATGTGTAGCTAGCGATGGACAATACTTTGAATAAAGCACTTTTGATGTTTCTCTTGAAGTTATCATGTTTTCTTTGATTACAAAATCCGCATTATTAACTGGTACACCTAGTAAGTGGTAATGGAAAGAGACATGGCTTGGAGTGGTGTACACGCAATATTAGAGAATTGTACCCCTGAAACCTATACACTTTTATTAATTAATGTAACCCCAATAAATTCAATTAAAAATATAGTATACGATGAATGGGGTAAATGATTACTCTGTGCTGCTAAAAATGATTTTAACAAGTAAAAAAGTAAATTTCTAACTTACGCAGGTTAAAAAAGCTTCAGTGTGATGGGACTGGGATAGATTGCAGATTGAATTTGCCTACCTTGCTCATTAGATTGCCTGTCATTTTGGAAACTACTGAAATTAAGGCATAGAAATTGAATTAAATGTGTATACTGAAAGAGAACGTAGTTCATGCAGTTGAAAACCCCATCTTTTTTTTTTTTTTGGAATGAGAAAGTCATCCCAAAGACAAAGGGTCTTCAGTGGAGACAGAGAAACAATATTTCCTATTCTTTTCTTGCTCTTGACTTTCGGTCCAATTACAGTGAACAGTTTAAGAAACACTATTTCCTGGTAATGGCGATTCAGGAAATTGGAGAAAAGGGAAAAATGATTAAAGCGATAAGCCAGTTTGCAAGGGAGACGTCTGGAGTCCTGTAATAGCCAGTGAACTAGAAACGCTGGGTATTTTTATAGACACAGACACCAACTAGGGAGCCAGGAGCCAGTGCAAGTTCAGCCCAGGGATGAAGGCAGGCGGAGGGAGAAGTCACCGCAAAAGACCCCAAGCCCCTGCCCCTGTCTAAAATGTCCATAATATTCAGAATCCGCCCAGAAACACCCTCCCCCACAGCCCCTAACCCGGCGGGCGAGACAGGCGGCTTCCACTTACTGAGCTGTCCCCCGCCCGACGTCATGCTCGGCTCCCGACCTCCTGCGCCTCCAATGCCGACTGCTCCAGGGATGCCTGGCGCCCCCATCCCCGGCGGGGTCCCACTCTGTCTCTCGAAGTTGCCCGGATTGGAGAAGTAGTCGCGCAGCCGAGGCAGCTCGCGGCCGCTCTCTAACAGCTCCGTGTGCAGCTCCAGGGCGGTCAGCAAGTATTGATCGCGCAACAGCTGAGCTGCGATCGCATCAATTGACAACCGAGCCGGGTTCTCCCCACTGCCCCCCAGCGCCACCGCAGCCGCCGCCTCCCCAGGGAGCACCGGCCGGGCGCTGCTCCCTAAGGCCACGGGATCCTGGGGCGATAGCGAGTCCGCAGAGCCAGGATCTAGGTCGCCCCCGGAACTCAGCCGAAGTCCTGCCCGCCGCTCCTCGGTCGTCGCTACCTCGTCGTCATCCTCGTCTGAATCACTGAGAAATGGATTCACGCCGCCACTACCACTGCCACCACCTCCAGGCACCATCGCCGCCATCTTATCCTGTCAGGCGTGTGGGCACCTCCCTGACTGGCTCTGACAGGCCGCAGCCTGGATCCCTTCTCCGCCTCAGCGGGCACTGCGCACCGCCACAGCCCGGGCCTGGCCGCGACTCGCCTCTCCACCCAGAGACCAGGCCGACGCTCAGAGGCAGAAGGTCCCAGGGGCAGCAACACCCACCGCCTCTGCCGCGGCTGCACTAGCAGCCCGGCTTTGCAGGCGTCTTCCTGGTCTCCAGTCTCGCGAGAAATAGAGCGTGTTCTGCCCCGCCCCGTCCTGCGCCCGCCCCTCCCAGCCCCGTAGGTTCACAGGACCCGCCAGCAAAGCCGCTCTTGACTCAAATGCAAAACCCCGCCCCCGCTCCTATTTGATTGGCTAGAGGAATAGGTAGGAGGCGTGGTTACGGAGGACTGGTCTCAGAATTATCGCGAGAACTGTTGCTGGCCAGGTAGGTGTCAGGGGGCGTTCCGTGGTTGAGATGCATGGTGACGGCGACTTAGGAACGTTCTGTTGGCCATCCTTTCAGCGGGCCGAGGGAACTCTGCCAAAGAGTGGAGTCCTGCCTTCGCGCCGAGGTGGCCTCATTCCCGGATCAGGCTTGACCGGGAGAAGCCCCAGGTAAAATCCGGGACCAGCGCGCAGAGGTGCGGTGGCACCGAAACTGGTCCCACGCCCGCGGATCGCTGCGTCTTTAGCCTGCTTCACTTTTTCTTTCTGGTTGCCGCGAATTGGTGGCATTTTCCCTGCATGTGTATCGGGTCCCCAGGACAATAGTTAGAATTTGGCTTCTTTTCTCATCCTTCCCTTTCCCAGCCATGTGCCTGTTTACCCTGGAGGCCTGGCAACAGCACCGGCTTCGTGCACTTCTAGGGAGCGTCTTCTCGCCCTTAAATTAGTGCTATAAAACGACAGCGGGCGGGGGGTGGGAGGAATGGGGTGGGGAGGGGGTTGGGAAGTGCAGACAGTAAATAGAAAAAGGATTTGCTAGGATCCCTGAATATCCTGATAACCTCGACTTGTATAACAAACTGTTAGGGGCTCAATAAACACTTAGAACTTAATACATAATTCGCTCAACAGGGGACCCTTTAGAATATCACATTCAGACCCATCAAGTAGAAAAATAAGTAAATGTAAGCCTAGAAACGTTCATTGACCTGCTGTAGTCAACTCCACTCATAAATATTCAAAGGAACTGAAATCAGTTATCTTAATATCCAAAGCCATTCTTCTTTCACTATGCCTTGCACCTTGTCCATTTAGGCTGGAATTCAGGTGTTGACAGTGAAACCTAATTATCTTAAAACTTAGATGCTTTTGACAGCTTTGATTTTATCAAACGTTAGCACATAAAGGAAGTATAATAAATTTGGAAGTCCAACGTTTGTCTTTTATATCATTCTTTGATTACAGTTCGAGGTGGTAAAGGGGATATTAGTTTATAGTCAACAGTGTTAGAGTGCTATTCCTAAGAGCTTCTATTTTGTTCACACATAAATTGCTCCTTTTGCAGGTTTAAGATTTCCTTTCTTTCTGTATAGCTTCCTTTAAGGACCTAAGTAAATAGGTAGCAATAATTATGTTACCAGATAAGTTACATATTATATCCAAGCAGTAAAGTATCTCCTTTAGTTCTGTGGAAAAATTAAAATAGAGCATTCTTATGTAACCTTAGGCCAGGTTATTGGTTTACATGTAAAGGGATGCCAACAGTTAAATGTAGGCTTTAATTTCAGTTTACCCAGGCTCAGTAAAGTAAAATTTTAATTTGAATGAAGCTTTTTTTGTTTTGTTTTGCCACAAGTTTTTTGGAATTTTTAAAAAATAGAACATTAGGTTCTAATGTTCAAATTCTAAATATTTTTCTGAGATATATATTGAAGAAAAAAGCAGAAAAATCATTTTAGGAAAATAGTATTAAAAATAACTAATGCTGTATCCTGTTACAAATATATTTTTTGGTAAAGATATTTTCCCATTGATTTTTAGAGAGAGTGGAAGGAATGAGGAGAGACAGAGAGAGAAACATCGATGTGAGAGAGGTACATGGATTGGTTGCTTCCCACACGCGCCCCAGTCATGTCTGGGACGTGATCGAGCCTGCAACCAAAGTATGTGCCCTTGAGCAGAATCGGACCACAGCCCTCTGTCAGCAGGCTGATGCTCTATCCACTGCACAAAACCAGCTGTGGCTTGTTACATATTTCTTGACAAAAAGGATTACTGATCCTTATTGTAACTGAGTTTGCCAGAAAGATTGAAAATGGAACCAGTTTCTGGAATGGAGTAATGGGAGGATTAGGAATGGCATGGGAAGGGAATGATTAGAAATGAATAGTTTATATACAATGTTTCCATCTCTATAATGGGGAATTTTAGAAATTTCCTGCACTTAAGGTCCTTGAAGAGGATTGTTCTTGTCAGGTGAAGAGCCCAGTGTTTGTATCCCAGTTGTACCAATAATTTGCTGTGAGACCTTAAAAAGGTTACTTTACTTCTCTCATCTCACATTCATTTATTTGTCAAGGGGATAATGAAAATACACAGGATTAGGAATGTGCTTGTCACAATGCCCAGTACTTGGTATACCATAAATGTTATTATAGTCAGTTATCAATTAATGTAATATTAGTATATGTTGAAAATATTTGACAGGCTTTTAAAATAAAATAAATATTAACTGGGGAAAAACAAGTCAGTAGGGCCCAAAAGACAGCTTTAATTTAGTGTCTGACTTCTAAAATTTAGGTTGAACATAGATTTTTGTTTCCTCAGAGAGTTGTAATAAGTTGAGTATAGAATTTCTTCATGATTAGCTTCCTGTATGAATGTAGTTTCCTGATTCTACTTTATAACCTATAATCATGAACTGGTTTATGTGATCTTCCACACTCATAACAAATCAACTCGGCAGTCTTCTCTGAAAGTACCTTGCTTTTCTACAATATAGAAGTTTATTTATCAATTTAAAATATTAATTGCTGATCTCTACTTAACAATAGTTTATTAGTAATATGTTGGGAATTTTTTTTACTTAGCAAGATTACATTTAATGTAGGTCTTTATAGCTAGTGTTTCAGTGAGTAATCAGAATAATCATTGAAGTTTGTATTTTAGTGATGAAAATGTGACAGATAGCTTTTTCCCCCCCCAAGCACTTCAATCTTTTTAAAAAAAATATATTGTATTGATTTTTTACAGAGAGGAAGGGAGAGGGGTAGAGAGTTAGAAACATTGATGAGAGAGAAACATCAATCAGCTGCCTCCTGCACACCCCCTACTGGGAATGTGCCCGCAAACCAAGGTACATGCCCTTGACTGGAATCGAATCTGGGACCCCTCAGTCCGCAGGCCGACGTTCTATCTACTGAGCCAAACTGGTTAAGGCTCAATCTTTTTTGTGTGTAAAAAAATTATTTTGGCTTTAATAGTCTTACAATAATCATAAGTAAATTTTTAAATGCAAGTTGCGGTTGACTTAAAGTTGTAGAGATATTTAACTTTTTATTGTTTTTTAATGTGTAATAAGTATTCCACCAGCATAAATTTTTATTGGTACATAGATATGTATCCTTTAAAATATAATAGTTATTCACTTATTTTGAGATATGTCTAAATGATTGAGCCTTTTTCAGTAAAACTGAATAAAATATGATTTTTTGAAGATAATATTAATAATATTGCTTAATATAACATGTTTTGGGCCATAATAACATAAGTGGTATGTGAAAGATGATATTTTGGAATCACTGCAATTTTATGTATATTAAATGACTTAAGGATAAAATTTGTGGGGTTTTTTTCTTTCTTTTATGTATCCTGAATCTTTACAGTTTTTGTATTATGTTCTGGAGGAATAAAAAGAGACACAAGGCAGCCTCTAGTGGCAATAATGCATATTACATGTGTCTTTCAAGCGATTGTTCTAAATAATTTATTCGGTAAACATTTGAGTCCTTGCTAAGTTCCTAGGACTGTGGTGAGTGCTGGAGCAGCCCTGTCTTGCCATGACAAAATTATGGATAAGTGATAGACAGTAATCCAAATAGTCAAAGACTTAGCTATCTAATCTAATAAAAGAGCAATATGCAAACTAACCGTCTCTCCGGGATGCCTAAGCCACGCCCACCAGCCAATCAGAGCAACTATATGCAAATTAACCCAGCTAAGATGGTGGCCGGCAGCCACGGAGCTAGAGTAAAGAGCAGGGTTCCACTGCAACTGCCTGCCTAGGCTGGCTGAGCCTCTGCTCACGGTAACAATGTTTCGACTATAGAAGCCACGGAGTTGAAACAAGCAGGAGGCTTCCTTACCTGCCTAGGCCTCAGCTCAAAGCAATAGTGTTTCAATTATAGAAGATAAATAAACCCCAGAAACCTGATTCCAGCCAGCCTCGCTGGGACCTTGGGTCAGTAGGAGCTGTGGGCAGCCTGAAAGCCTGAAAACGGCCCTTAGCCCCTCACCCAGGATTGCCACACCCCAATGAGGTGAGGGTCCACACTGGGGGGGTTGGCCAGCCTGCAAACAGCCATCAGCCCCTCACCCAGGCTGGCCAGGCATGCCAGCAGGTGGACATCCCCAGAGGAGTTGCAGACTGTGAGAGGGCACAGGCCGGGCTGAGGTCTCCCTGAGTGCACACATTTTTGTGCACCAGGCCCCTCGTGTTATAAACTAAAGTAAAAGTTTTAGTTTCTCATTTGGATTGCATAATCCTGGAAGAAGTGATGCTTAAAAGTACAAGCAGATGTTATGAGACAATGGGGTGAGAGGATGGAGGGTAGGGTAGAAGTGTATTCTGTGGGGAGGAATTGTACCCATGAAGGTCTTACAGCAGTAGGAAACATGGGAGGGGTGTAAAGAAATTAAAAAAGGCCAGTGTGGTGAAGTGCCATAAAGCAAGGGAAGATGCTACAGGACAAGGCTAGAAAGAGAAGCAGAGGCCAGTCCAGGTAAGACCTTGTTAGTCATATTAAGGATTTCATTCTTGATATGGATAGGAGAGAGGCACTGAAGGTTTTTATATAAGGGGTGAGATGTTCAAGTTTGCATTTTGAAAAAAGCAAAACAAAAAATACATGGCTACATACCAGAAGAATAGGGTATAAAGAATAACTCTTAGTTCTCTGATTTACATATCTGGGTGAAAGGTGGTGCCATCCCCTGAGACTAACACTAGTGAGTTTGAAGACTTCCTATCTAAACAAGGCTTGTGGCCTGGAGGGGAGTAGGGTGGGCGGTGGAGGGAGGTGGTTGAGAAGGGTGGTAGTTATATCATGGGTGTGGTTTTAAACAAACTCACTTTGCCATTTCTTTGAAATACCCAAGTGGATATGTCAAAGTTGGAGTTACATATATGGATTTGGAGTTATAATTTGTTGAAACTTTTGTATATAGGTGATAACTAAAGCCAAGGTATGATAAAAAATGCCTAAACAGAAAGTATAGAGTGAGGGCCCACAACCAAGTTTTGAGTAACTCCAAAATTCACTGACCAGATAGAGCCCATTCTACTCTGGTCAGAGATAGAGCAGGAAAACCAAAGAAGTAATGTTTAAAGAAACCACGAAATGAGAGCTATTCTTAGCCCTAACCGGTTTGGCTCAGTGGATAGAGTTTCAGCCTGTGGACTCAATGGTCCCAGGTTCAATTCCGGTCAAGGGCATGTACCTTGGTTGTGGGTGCATCCCCAGCAGGGAGTGTGCAGGAGGCAGCTGATCGATGTTTCTAACTCTCTATACCTCTCTCTTCCTCTCTGTAAAAAATCAATAAGATATATTTTTTTAAAAAAGGAAGGCATCCTATCTAATAAAAGAGTAATATGCAAATTAGTCATCACTCTGTGACAAAGATGGCCATGCCCATAGCCATAAGATGGTGGCGCCAAGTCCGCCTCAGCCCCCCAACTGAAGTAGCCAGGCCTGTTAGCCAGGCAGGTAGTGGGGGAGGCAAGGGGGGCTGAGGGGCAGAGCCAGCAATCGCAGGGACCTGGGAAGGGGCAGAGCCAGTGATCACAGGGGTTTGGGGGTCTTCTGCCCAGGCCTGCAGCCTCGGGCAGAAAGTGCAAGCCTGGGCAGGGGCGGAGCCGGCGATCGCAGGGGTATGGGGGTCTTCTGCCCAGGCCTGCAGCCTAGGGCAGAGACTACAGGCCTGGGAATAGGCGGAGCCAGCAGGCGATCACAGGGTTTGAGGGTCTTCTGCCCAGGCCTGCAGCCTTGGGCAGAGACTGCTGGCCTGGGAAGGGGTGAAGCCGGTGATCAGCAGGGGTTTGGGGGGGTCTTCTGCCCTGGCCTGTAGCCTCCGGAAGAGATTGTAGGCCTGGGCAGGGGCAGAGGTGGCAATCGCAGGGACCTGGTAAGGGGCAGACCGGCAATCGCAGGGGTTTGGGGGTCTTGTGCTCAGGCCTGCATCCTAGGCCAGAGGCTACAAGCCTGGGCAGGGGTGGAGCTGGGATTGGAGGGCCTGGGGTGGAGCCGGTGATGTGAGTGAACTACAGAGGAAACACCTTTTCTTTTTTCTTTTTTTAATATATTTTATTGATTTTTTACAGAGAGGAAGAGAGAGGGATAGAGAGCTAGAAACATCAATGAGAGAGAAACATCGATCAGCTGCCTCCTGCACACCCCCAACTGTGGATGTGCCTGCAACAAAGGTACATGCCCTTGACCGGAATTGAACCTGGGGACCTTTCAGTCCGCAGGCTGACGCTCTATCCACTGAGCCAAACCAATTAGGGCAGAAACACCTTTTCTTAACACTCATTGGCTAAGCTCCCTGTATGCCGCTGGTAATATTCTTAGTAACTTGGGTAATAAGAATACAAAAAGGCATCTAGGATTTTTCCACCACACTCCTGGAGAAAAAAAATGTCTGCTGCTGGAGGACTAAGAAATGTCATATCCTGCCCTAGCCAGTTTGGCTCAGTGCATAATGCCTCAGCTTGCTAACTGCAGGGTCTGGGTTCAATTCTGACCAAAGGCATATACCTAGGTTGCAGGCGCCTCCCTGGCCGGGGCCCAGGTCAGGCCTCAAGCAAGAGGCAACCAATCGAAGTGTTCTCACTTTGATGTTTCTCTTCTCTAAAAATCAATGGAAACCTATCATCAAGTGAAGATAAGGAAGGAAGGGAGGGAGGGAGGGAGGGAGGGAGCAAGGGAGGAAATATCCTATGAAAGACACATCTTAAAAATGCATAAAGAAAGTTGTCCTTTTTTCATGGTGAAGGGACTGGGGTTCGTGTTGATGAAAACACCTTGGTGGCTGTGGTGACTGGCAGTGGCTGCAGCAGTGGAGTGATGAAGCTGGTGGCTTCCTGTGATTAGCCTGGTCGCCTCCCACAAAGGGAGGCCAGACTACGGCTTAGGCCCACTCCCCATGGGGAGCAGGGAGCAGGCCTTAGCCATCAGGAGGACATCCTTTGAGGGCTCCCAATATGTGAGAGGGGGCAGGCTGGGCTGAGGAATCCCCAGTGCATGAATTTCATGCACCGAGCCCCTAGTATAAGGTGACCAGATTTAAAGCAGTACACCATTGATGGGGGGGGCAGGGTTCTTTTTTTTTCTTTTTTTTTTATTATTACTTAAAATATTACAAAGAGTAATCAGGACTTTTTTAAAATGCCGTGGGACTCAGGACAAACTGTTAAAAATCGGGACTGTCCTGCCAAAAGCGGGAGGTCTGGTCAACTTACTAGTAGCTGATAAAGACAAATGGAATGGATAAGCCATGGAAGACAACTGAAAAATAGCCATTGGATTCTGCAGTATACACTACCTTAGTGAAATCTTTCTCTCTGATGTAATGGAAACAAAGACTCAATTTAAGTTGTTTGAGAATTGGGTGAACAGGTAAAAAGAGATTGTATTCAGTATTTTCAAGAAGTTTGTTGGTATTAGGGAGAAAGGAGCAGTAAGTGCCTTTAAAATAATTTTTTTATTAAGCCTGTATTTGTGAGATGTACCCTTATCATAAATGTGGTTTAATTCATTTTCAGTGCTACATAGTATTTCATTATGTACTGTCAATGAAAGAGCATACAAACATATAGAGAAATTTTATAAAATTTTATTTGAGCCAAACAGAGGATACACCTAGAAGCAAAGTTTCAACTGACAAGGAAAAATGCTGCCTTGAAACAGACATCATGGATAGTTTGCTCTTGGCAGTTAATGGCATACTGTCTTAACAGTATTATTTAAATGTTTCATCGCACATTTTTTAGTATCAGATTTGTGACTGTATCTTCTTGGTGTTCTCTGTGATACCCCTGCACACAGTTATGCACATAATATATGCACAGAACATTTTTATTGATTGAATGAGTGTAACCTTCTGCTTTCTTGTTTTGGTGTTCAGGGAATTAAAATAAAGTGTTCCCTTAGTGAGTGCAAATTTTCTGACGCACAGATGAAATTTAACTACTTTTTCCCCTGATAATTTAGCTCACTGGACAAAAATATATGTTGTCTGCTTAACTTGGTGATAATCAAGAGAAGTTAGATGTCTGCTGAGCTGATAAGTAAAAGTTGAAAAAGTCTATACACATTTAGATAACGTTAAAATTCTAAGAATATCAATGGCTGTCATATGAGCACCATGAGTTATGTTTTCTATTTTATATAGGATTTGGTTTGACTAAACCAAACATAACTCATTTAAGGACTCATTCAGTTCTTTCTTTGTTTTTTTATTCTATATTTTTATGAGTTTAATATACATTTAATTTTATAAATAGTTTATTGGAGCTAATTGCTTATTCTATTTGAATCTGTTCTTTTTGCTTGATTGTACTTTATCATGTATTTTATTTCAGTATTATCTCATTTTTTAAAAAATATATTTTATTGATTTTTTTTACAGAAAGGAAGAGAGAGGGATAGAGAGTTAGAAACATCGATGAGAGAGAAACATCGATTAGCTGCCTCCTGCACACCCCCTACTGGGGAGGTGCCCGCAACCAAGGTAACATCCCTTGACCGGAATCGAACCTTGGACCTTTCAGGTTAGGGCTCATCTCATTCTTAAATAACCAGGGGCCCGGTACACAAAAATTTGTGCACTCAGGGGGTCCCTCAGCCCAGCCTGTGCCCTCTCCCAGTCTGGGACCCCTCGGGGGATGTCCACCTGCTGGCATGCCTGGCCAGCCTGGGTGAGGGGCTGATGACTGTTTGCAGGCTGGCCAAACCCCCCAGTGTGGACCCTCACCTCATTCGGGTGTGGCAAGCCTGGGTGACGGGCTGAGGGCCGTTTTCACGCTGCCCACAGTCCCTTCAGGTTTTGGGTCCCTACTGGGGTACCTGGGCAGCCTGGGTGAGGAGTTGAGGGCTGTTTTCAGGCTGTCCCACAGTCCCTTCAGGGTTTGAGTCCCTACTGGGGTACCTGGCCAGTCTGGGTGAGGGGCTGAGGGCTGTTTTCAGGCTTTCAGGCTGCCCACAGCTCCCATTGACCCAAGGTCCCAGCGAGGCTGGCTGGAATCAGGTTTCTGGGGTTTATCTTCTATAATTGAAACGCTGTTGCTTTGAGCTGAGGCCTAGGCAGGTAAGGAAGCCTCCTGCTTGTTTCAACTCCGTGACTTCTGTAGTCGAAACATTGTTACCGTGAGCAGAGGCTCAGCCAGCCTAGGCAGGCAGTTGCAATGGAAGCCTGCTCTTTACTCTAGCTCCATGGCTGCTGGATGCCATCTTGGCTGGGTTAATTTGCATACAGCTGCTCTGATTGGCGGTGGGTGTGGCTTGGCTGATGGGCATGGCTTAGGCATCCTGGAGAGATGGTTAATTTGCATATTACTCTTTTATTAGATTGGATGTTTATTGTTACCACTAAAAATGAAGTTATGTAATATTTTAAAATTTATGTTCCATCTATATGTTGTCATCAAGATATGTGAAAGTATGTAATTCCATTAAGGTTTACTCAGATTTAATTTTTTTCCTTCTTTCAGCTTTTCTTGAAGATATGCTGCTCTTCTTTATTGTGGGATTGCTCGTACATTTTGTGTTCTTCGCCTCCATCTTTGACATTTACTTTACATCTCCTTTGGTTCATGGGATGGCTCCTCAGTTTACACCATTGCCTCCTCCAGCAAGGCGACTAGTGCTCATTGTTGCTGATGGGCTCCGGGCAGATGCACTTTATGAATTCGATGAAAATGGAAAGCCTAGAGCACCATTTATTAGGTAAGCATGTCAACTGAAAAAAGTATGATCTGAACTGATCAAAATGTTTTTAAACAGAGGTATCCAAATTTCTTTATGCCTTCCTCTAAGTCAGTTTTTGTTATATAATTAAAGAAATTAAAAATATAGTCAATAGTGTTGTAATAACTATGTATAGTGCCAGATGGGTACTAAACTCCTCAGGTGAGTCATTTAGTAGAGTATATAAATTCTAACCACTACACCTGAAACTAACATAAAATAATACCAAATGTCAACTGTTATTGAATAATTTTTTAAAAATTGTGAAACGATACTATGACACTTCATCCCTAAATACTTCGGTATGTATGTTTTAAGAACAAGGACTTTCTCTTACATAACCACAATACCATCATCACACCTAATAAAAATTTTTAAAATATATATATTTTATTGATTTTTCACAGAGAGGAAGGGAGAGGGATAGACAGTTAGAAACATCGATGAGAGAGAAATATCTATCAGCTGCCTTCTGCACACCCCCAAATGGTGACGTGCCCGCAACCAAGGTACATGCCCTTGACTGGAATTGAACCTGGGACTCTTCAGTCCACAGGCCAATGCTCTATCCACTGAGCCAAACTGGTCAGGGCTCACCTAATAAAATTTAACATTGAGAGAATATTATTGTGTATAACAGTTATCTATTATTTAAAAATCATTTCAATACTTTGTGGTTTAAAACAACACTGGTGTATTTTGTCTCATGATTCTATACAGTGGTTGAGTGGGTCTTTGTTCATGTACCTGGGCTCACTTACGCTACTGAATCCACTGGTAAAGGGCTAGGACTGGACTCAGCTGGCATTAGGGTTTTTTCCTTCATAAATTTTGACTGACTTTTTGGTTTTGACTCCTGTAATAATTTTATTTTTCCAAAGCCTTAACAGAGCATTTAATTATGTCTGTGTTAACTATTCATCTGTAATATCTTTTAGGAATATCATAATGCACGAAGGCAGCTGGGGGATATCTCATACACATGTGCCAACTGAATCTCGGCCAGGTCATGTAGCCCTGTTAGCTGGGTTTTATGAAGATGTTAGTGCAGTTGCCAAAGGTATTGTCTGTTTCATCCTGTGAAAAATTTATTGTGTAAACATTGTTTCTTTGGCACTGAATCATGACACAAGGTGAAGGATATTTTGAGATACTTTTGAAAAATATTTTAGTATTGAATCAAGAATTAAACTTTAGTATTATATCATCCTGTTATATCATGTGCTGTTAAAATAATATGATTGGGAGGATCTATGGTTGTCCTATAAATTAACTCTCAAAAGTTCAAAATAATTCTGTATTTTAGTAAGAAGTAAATTATCTATTGTAAGCTTTAAGAAATTTAACAAAACCTATTATTACTTTTGCATTTGTTGTGTGATTAATTCTCATTATTATTTAAAAGACTAGAGGCCTGGTGCACAAAAATTTGTGCACTTGAGTGTGGGGGGGGTGGTCCTCAGCCTGGCCTGTGCCCTATTGTAGTCTGGGACCCCTCAAGGGATGTCCACCTGCTGGCTTACACCCCCTCCCCAGGGGATCAGGCCTAAGATGGCAGTCAGACAGCCCTCTGGCAGCTGGGGAGCCCTTGGGGAATATCCACTTGCCAGCAGGGAGCAGGCCTAAACTGCAGTCAGACATCCTTAGCCCTGCTGAGGAGGCAAGAGAAGCTCCCACCACCACCGCTGTGCTGGCAGCCTTCAGCCTGGCTTGTGGCTGAACAGAGCTCCCCCTGTGGGAGTGCACTGACCACCAGGGGCAACTCCTGCATTGAGCATCTGCCCCCTGGTGGTCAGTGCGTTTCATAGTGACCAGTCATTCCAGTCATTCTGCTGTTAGAGTCAATTTGCATATTACCCTTTTATTATATAGGATAGTTTTTTTAGGAGCAATACTAATATCTCACCATATGTATGTTGTTTTGTTAATATTTGCTGTTTCCCCCAATTACCTGAAGGATGGAAGGAAAACCCTGTGGAATTTGATTCTCTTCTCAATCAAAGCAAGTACACATGGAGCTGGGGAAGCCCAGATATCGTGAGTATGTTTGCTAAAGGTAAGAGACATTGATTATATTTTTTCAGGTAGTAAATAAATTAATAAATTAATATAATAATTTTTATATACTAACTATTTTATTGATTTTGAGACACATGTTTTAACATATTTAATAATTCTGAAATAGGGATGTGTGTTGTCAAACATGTCAATTTGATTTTTTTCTTATAAGTTGAAATACTGGCACATCATATAGTTGGGCAGGCCAAAAACCCTCAAATACCTTGCCATTTATATACTCTTGAATTCAATGGAATGACATATGGCTCTAACATTCAATAACTTTATAATCTTGGACAAGTTAGGTAACTTCTCTGAACTTCAGTATACATTTTTATAAATATGATGATTTTTATGCCATAAGTTTGTTTTTAGGATTAAATTAGATAATTCATGTGAAACATTCAGCAAAATGCTTATCATATAACTCCTCATGATGCTGATGTCTGGTTCATTTTACATTGATTACTTATTAAAAAGTTGGTAAAAAAATTTTTTTAAAGAAATTGGTAGTCACATAAAGATTTAAAAATAAAATTTATGTTTATGATTCTTATTTTCATTTATTCAAGATCTTGCTATTTGGATTAGTTGTGTATTTTTTTCTGTGAATGAATCGGCAAGTATTAGAACATCTTTCTTTACAAAATTTATATTACTTTCTAAAATCACTGGATTTTTTTCAATTTTATGTCATTTAATGCCTTTTAGTGCAAGTAGAATGGTCATTTCACTTAATGAGTTTTGTAACATTATACTTAGTCAAGGTGTAATTGTATTAGTTGAAATAATTGAAGATTATCGTGTCTTGAAAGCAAAATACATATTCAGAATTTTATGTATGACATTCATAGAACATTATTATGTAAGGCAGGCCAAAAAAAATCTCAAACTGCTTGCCATTTTCATAGTCGCTTCTTTGGACAGTAGTTTGCTTTGGGGATAGGTGGCTTATTTAACTTGTCTTCCTACTCTGGCTACAGTTGATAGATAGTGTCAATGCCCGAATTGGAGACAGTCCAATGGGAATGTTCCTTTTCTGACAGTAACCAACAAACCAACTCAGATCTTTACTTAGGATGTGGGAATTAGTATGGCTGAGCAGTGGAATAACTTTTTTCAATATGACTAAACTGACATTGTAAGAGATTGTCATTACTTTGTTTTATTTCTTTCTTCTAACCTATAAGAGCCTATCTAGCTCAGCAACTCACTAAGTTGATTGGATTCTTTATAAGATATTGCAAATGTATAAGATTACTGTATTTGTTTACCGTCAAACTTTCTGGCAATAAGCAACATCTATTCCCCAATATATAGAAATGTACACATAATCTTTAAATAAGAGAAGTGACTATTCGCATTTTCTTCTTGCTTTGGGTGGTTTGGTAAACTAAATGAATTCATCTATTTTAGAGTATAACATTCTAACCAAAAATTTTTTTTGAATAATTTAATCATTATAGGGAGACAAACTTTGGTGTTTATTTTTGTGTATTAGCATTGTCACTTAGGCAAATAAGTTAACTTACGTGTAGTATATCTGTAAAATTACAGGTAGAATATCTTGTGAGAACAAAGTAACAACATGTATTAAAATACAAAGTATGGTCCATGGTACATAAAATAAATGTTGACTATTCTTCCAATCTTTCTCTTTCCCATCATAATCTAAAATGCTTTGTGAAAAATTCTGGTTATTCACAAAAATCTTTAAATGACTGCTTCATATTTCTAACAGTTTAAAAGATTGTTTTAAAAAATTTTCCCCCAATTTCCCTTTCAGGTGCTACAGGAAACCATGTTTTTACACATAGTTATGATGCTGACAATGAGGATTTTGGTGCCAAGGATGCAACAAAACTGGATACATGGGTCTTTGATAATATTAAGGTGCATGCTATTGAGTGGTTAATATACAGGACACATATTTCTACCTAAACTACTAGAAAAAGATTTGTCAGTAAATACACCTTGTATTTGTGTGAACATAAAAGTTCTAAGAAATTAAATGTTCTACCATAAACAGTTAAGAGAAGTTTAAACAATAATTTTAAAAAGATAACCTTTTTAAACTATGTGTTTCAGATAGTAAAATGAGCCCTACATTGGAATTCAGTTAACCTGTATTTTATTCCTAGTCTGCTGAATCATCAAGGGGGGAAACCTTAACCAGTTTCTTATAGTGTGGCAGCTTATGAGATGTGTGGAAGCCTCTTGAAAAATGCTGTTTAAATGTAATACAATTGTAATAACTCTAGAGGCCCAATGCATGAAAATTTGTGCAAGAATAGGCCTTCCTTCCCCTGGCTGCTGACACCAGCACCCTGGACCCAAGTTTTCCTCCTCTGCCTCTGGCAGGCACCCAGGACCCAGGCGGCTTCGTCCAGGAGAATATCTGGTTTAATTAGCAATTACCCTTTTTTTAGTATAAATGAAGTAGATGTTTTTAAAATTTTTTACTTTAAAAAAAATTTACTTTAAAGAAAAATTAGATAAGTAAAACCAAATTAGCAAATTAATCATAATAAGATATTTATGCATTTTTGTAAGAAGTAAGAGTTTTTTGACTATTTGATAGGGACAATTATCACAGTTTCACCAGGAATCAAATTAAAATTCATCAAAAATTATGGGAAATGGTGACTATTGGCTCTCTCCTTTTGATCAATCCATTGTTTCTCATCTTCAAATTATAACATAATTTATCTGTTGTATGAAGCTTTCATTGATTGATCCTTATGCTTCTTCTTTTTACCAGTGATGTCTTTTGAACTGACATTGTGGACTTCTCCATAATGTAGTTATTTTTGTTCATTTGTTTATAAATATACTTCTAAATATGTGTTTGCATTTGTCTTTATATTTACTTAACAGGAATTAAGTTCATCCACTTTGAATCTTTTTGCATTTTAAAACTCATTTTGATCCATCATCTCCTCTAGTAGCTTTACCCTGACGTCTCTTTGCTTCCCCGCACTTCCCTTCCATTTACATGGTAACCTTCTTCCATGTTCCCTTAAGGCCACTAGTACTGTTTATTTTTGGTTCTTGTCAAAATATTTCTTCAGTCTTCTATATATTTATTGATTGATTTTAGAGAGAGAGAGAGAGAGAGAGAGAGATCGATTTGTTGTTCCACTGATTAATCATTCATCGGTTGCTTCTTGTATGTGCCTTGACTGGGATTGAACCCGAAACCTTGGCATATTGGGATGACACTTCAACCAACTGAGCTACCCAGCTAGGTTCTATATTTTATTAAATATTATGAGATTTTTATGAAATCAGATCTCCTTTCCATAACCTTTTCTTGGCCACAAAAAAAAAAAAATAGCTTATTTCCTATCAGAACATAGATGTCGCAAATGATAGCAAGGACCTTGTAGTAGTAGGCCTGAGGACAAATTTAAACAAAATAATTTTATAATTATGTAAAAATTTAATGTTTTTTTTTCAGAATTATTTTGTAAATAAAATAAATGAACTAAAGTTTTTAACTAATTTGTTACATATAGGAATTCTTTCATGCTGCCAGAAACAACCAATCTTTGTTTTCTAAAGTAAATGAAGAGAAAGTAGTTTTTTTCTTACATCTATTAGGAATAGATACAAACGGACATGCTCACCGACCCACATCAAGGTAATTTTAATGCTGTGTTTAATTTCTTGTTTTTGTGGGTAACAACCGTTTTTTTTGAACTTTTAAAGTAGTATAATTTTTTTGTGATTATCACAACAGATATATTTTAAATAACTAACATAGAATAAGTTCTCAATTATATGAGCTATAGATTGATATACTATAGAAGCTAAAATAACACATGCTATGGCCAGACTGCACATTAATGTAAGTAAAATGTCCTGTATTCTTCATGTATCAAGGCAGAGAAAAAAATTATGTATTTTAGAAACTCAGTAAATCTTGAAATCAAAGCATATTTATGGTGTTAATATTTATAGCACAAAAAGTTATAATTAACTATTCCTTATGTACTCCATTTAATCAGTATTATAGCTAGCAAATAATTGTATAAAGTTTTGTGTACTGTATTTCAGTAGCTCTCCTTGTCTAGAACAGCAAATATTTTTTTTCACTTTTGTAGACCGTAAGAAAGAGGAAGAACCCATGTTGTTATTTTTTTAATGTGTTTTTATTTCAGAGAGGAAGGGAGAGGGAGAGAGATAGGAACATCAATGATGAGAGAGAATCATTGATTGGCTGCCTCCTGCATGCCCCATACTTAGGATCGAACCTGCAACCAGGGCATGTGCCCCTGACTGGAATCAAACCCGGGACCCCTTAGTCCACAAGCCAACAGTTTATCCATTGAGCCAAACCAGCCAGGCCCCATGTTATGTTTTTATGCTTTATTTCAAATTTGGTTTAGATTAGTCTAACTAAAGCCTATTGGTTAGCTGTCCATAATGAATACCTCATGATCTCCTTTTTTCACCTGCTGCACTGTTTTTGTTTGTTTGTTTGTTTTTTAAATATACTTTTACTAACTTCAGAGAGGAAGGGAGATGGGGAGAGAGGTAGCAACATCAATGATGAGAGAGAATCATTGATAAGCTGCCTCCTGCACACCCCACACTGGGAATCAGTCCTGAAACCTGGGCATGTGCCCTTGACCAGAATCGAACCCAAGGACCCTCTGGTCCACAGGCCGACACTCTATCCACTGAGTCAAACCGGCCAGGGCCACCTGCTACACTGTTTTAACTGACTAGGGGCCCGGTGCACAAAAATTTGTGCACTCAGGAGGTCCCTCAGCCTGACCTATGCCCTCTCGCAGTCTGGGACCCCTCTGGGGATGTCCACCTGCTGGCGTGCCTGGTCAGCCTGGGTGAGGGGCTGATGGCTGTTTTCAGGCTGGCCAAGCCCCCCAGTGGGGTCCCTCACCCCATTGGGGTCCCTCACCCCATTGGGGTCCCTCACCCTATTGGGGTGTGGCCAGCCTGGGTGCGGACCTGAGGGCCATTTTCAGGCTGCCCTCAGTCCCTTCAGGTTTTGGGCTCCTACTTGGGTACCTGGCCAGCCTGGGTGAGGGGCTGATGGCTGTTTGCAGGCTGGCCAAGCCCCCCAGTGGCATTCCTCACCCCATTGGGGTGTGGCCAGCATGGGTGATGGACTGAGGGCTGTTTTCAGGCTTTCAGGCTGCCCACAGCTCCCATTGACCCAATGTCCCAGCAAGGCTGGCTGGAAGCAAGTTTCTGGGGTTTATTTATCTTCTATAATTGATACTGTTCCTTTAAGCTGAGGCCTAGGCAGGTAAGGAAGCCTCTTGTCTGCTTCAGCTTGTGGCTTCTATAATTGAGACAATGTTGCCTTAGTAGTGACAGCCAGGACTGCTGTTTGCTTCACTTCTGAGGCTTCTATAATTGAGACAATGTTGCATATATGTTGTTGCCTGGAGTGCAGAGGGGCCCAGGCGGCCGGCAAACTGTTTTACTCCTGCTGCAACGGAAGCTGCCTGTTTACTCAGCTCCATGACTGCCAGCCTCCATCTTGGCTGGGTTAATTTGCATACAGTCGCTCTGATTGGCTGGTGGGCGTAGCTTAGGCGTCCCAAAGAGATGGTCAATTTCAATATTATGCTTTTATTAGGTTAGATTAGATAGTTCATACCAAACCAGCCTGTTCAACCAGCCTTGCCAGCCTAGCCATTTTTAAGTGTACATGTATGGAAGCTTAAGTATAATTTGTTCAAAACATATTTGATATGGTATGACATCATTTTCCAGTATATTATAACATTTTATACCATATTCTAAGAGAGGAAAAATTCTACATTTGAAGCAGTTATGCTTACCTATTGTGATAAGGACAATATAGTTTGTATTCTGAGAGACATGAACTTGAAAAGATTCACTATTGCATTTGAAACTTAAAAAGCATTCATTACAATGTATTTGGTAATCAGTACCTTCCTCTTAAATCATTTCTGAGCAGTATTTTGTGTTTGTTTTTTTTTGCTTCTTTAAACAGAGAAAACATTATTTTTAACAATATGAAAAGTTCTTATTTTAAACTGTTAAAGATGAAATCTAAAGTATTTCAGGAGTTACTAACTTTGAATGTCATGAGTTCATGTTAAATAAATTTGATTTTTCCAAATTAATGTAATTTAATTTCTTCTTTTGTGTCTTTTAAACAGGGAATATAAGGATAATATTAAACTAGTTGATGAGGGAATTAAAGAAATTGTGTCCCTGCTTAAAGAGTTTTATGGAAATGATGAGAAAACGGCATTTCTCTTTACCTCTGACCATGGAATGACAGACTGGGGTTAGTCTGTCTTTAATTATATTCTATGATGATTGAAATAGTGGTAAATAGATCTGGCAGATATAATGTTGAGGATTTCTTGTCTTAATGTGTACAAAGTGTCTAGCATATAAATGTATGCTTAAAATGTAAGTGTAAAAATTTCTGATCTTATATAAAGCATCTTCTAACTATAGAAGTAATATATTCTCAAAATGAGAAATTAGAGAAAAGTAGGGAGGAGAAAATAAAAAGTACCATAGGATTAACTCTACATGATGGCATAAGTGGCAAGGTTAAGGTGGTACTACCAAAGGACTTTGGACTACTGAAAATCCACTCTACATGATCCTGTCCTCCTTGTGAGGTTCCCAAGGCAAACACCGTGTGTGCACAGAGAACAAAATGAGGCAAAGGATGGTTCGGGTCCCCAAATCACAATATGGAATTCTAGCAAGCAGGTTCTACTTTCTAAAGGGCTTTTGGCTGCACCAGCCAGAGTAGCCTGGAAGAAAAATATCTAGAGACTTTGCCATGCTCTTGAGAACAACTGTGGACTCAGCTACCTGCCCCAAACCTGGCTCGTGACTCCCCAAAGGCAGAGCTTTCCCTGTTCTTTCTGCCTTCAGAGCCATTCTAGTGGCATCTCCTCCAGGCCTTGCTGTTATATTCTTCTTTCAACCAGAATCACTCAACAGACATTCTGCCCTTTTTTGTTTATTCATTAGTTTATGCCTTTTTGATATTGATGCTCTGACTTGCTTTGGGAATATTTTAAAACTAATTGTTATATAGAGTTAGTTGCAAGCATTTGGGAGTGTGGTGACTAAAATTAACTATAGATGGATTAACTTTAAGTAGTTAAAAAATAAATGTTTAGGTATAAGTTTATATATACTGGCCTTATGTCATCTTTGTAGGTTCCCATGGGGCTGGTCATCCTTCAGAGACCTTTACTCCTTTTGTTGCTTGGGGAGCTGGAATCAAGTATCCCCAAAAAGCATCAGATCAACAGTTTAATGATGTGCTTTTGAAAGGTATAAAAACGTATCTTTATTGTTTTTATAAATAGGACATTTTAAAATAAAACCAAAGTTTAATTTTTAAAAATCACTTTCAAGTTGTAGTTTTCTTTTTGATCTTGTGCTACTACTATTTCTATGTATTACTTTTTTATGTTCATATTACTTGGTTTACAGTATTCAGCTTGAAATACACAGTCTTAGTCATTTGCTTTATGAAAGTTTAAGTGCAATTTATATTATTGCCTTTTTTCCCCCACATGCCTTATTTATACTGGCCTATAGATGAAACCTTGAGTCAAATCTAATTTGCAGACTGTCAATCAGATAAATCACATGTCATAATTGATCTTTCACAACTGGGACTGTTGTGAAACAGTACCCTGTCTCTAGTACTTTTGAAGTCCCTCTGTGTTGCCCAAGCCTCCCTTGCTTCTTAATCCATGAAGAAAAGAAATGCCTTTTTCCTGGAGCTCTGCTTATTTTGTCAGGTAAGGTTTTATTCAGAGTTCCAAAGTTTTTACTAATTGAACAAAACAAATTCCTCTCCAGTGTCTTACTCTGGATTAGTTGTATTAACTCATCCAAAGCTCTATTTTGTTGAAAATATAGGTTTTTTTTTTAAATACAGATTTCCAAACCTTGTAACTAGATATTTTGATTCCGTGAGACTGGGTGAGACCTAGAAGTTTTGTTTTTAAAACCTTCTTCAGGGATTCAAATTCAAGCTGTGTTCAGGTATTTTTACCATGGGAAACTCTTTTTTATTTGTATATTAAATTTCCTTAGATGCTTGCTTTCTTTTTTTAATTTTACTTTTTATTGAGATATCATTCTCATACCATAAAATTCACATTTTAAAATTGTACAATTTATTCTTTTGAGTATATTAACAAGATCGTGCAATCACCTCTACTATCTAATTACAAAATATTTCATAAGCTTCCCCCGCAAGGAAACCCCATTAGCTGCCACTCCTTCTTTCTCCCTCTTCTCCTTCACCTGGCAACCATTAATCTATTTTGTGTCTATGGATTTACCTATTCTGGACATTTCATATAAATGGAATCATTCACTGTATAGTTTTTGCACCTGGCTTCTTCCACATGGCATAATGTCTTCAAGGTTCATCTATGTTCTAGCATGTACCAGTAGTATGTTTTGTATAACTGAATAATATCCTATTGTTGTATACATTATATTTTATTTACACAGTTATCTTCCAGACATTTGGGTTGTTTTCACATTTTTTACTTTTATGATAATGCTGCCATAAAGATTTGTGTGAAAGTTTTTGTGTGAACATGTGTTTTAATTTCTTTTGGCTAGATACGTAGAAATGGAATAAATGGGTCATATGAAACTCTATGTTTAATTTTTTGCAGAGTGCCAAACTGTTTTTCAGTGCAGTTGCATTATTTTATATCCTGTGCTCTGTGGTAACTGGATTAGATTGAGTCAAAATAGAAGCTAGATTAAATAATATGTTTGTATTTAGGCGATAGAACTGTACTTTGGCATTTGATTTCTTAGTGAATTAATGTTTTAGAGTCGCATGGCTTTAAGAATCATTACAGAAAAAAATACGATTTTTTAATATGACAATTAAGTATCATAAGTTACAAAGACAAGGAATATTCTTTTTTTCTTCATCAGGTGATTAGTGTGAAGTTTTAGTACCTGACTAGTAGAAGAAGGAACATATTTTAAACTTTATTAGCTTATTAAAGGAAATTTCATCATAAAAATACCTTAGAATCCTTTTGGTAATATGTATATTGTAATGCCATTAAATCAAGATATAGTCTCATAATCATTTTGGTTACTGCTTATTGAAATTTCTGAATAGAAAGATAGAGGGATGAGGTTATCTTTGAAGGCAGTTTTAATAGTAACTTACTATACTATTTTAAAATTTGAGATTAATGGCACATCATAGCTACAATTTTAAGTATTTTGCGATCAACTGCCATTACAGCAAAAAAGGAAAACTTAGATTGACTAATGGACTACCAATGCCTTAATAAACTCCTGGAACAGGATTGTGATTTGTTGTAGGCATGCTAACAGTTGTTATCATTGTGCCTTTTAGTTCCATTGTTCCTTCCTTAGCCTTTTGAAATTTTGAAACAGTTATCTCCATATGAAGTTTAATAAATTATCATAGAAAACACCAAATGTTTACTTTTCAGTTTTTCTTTTAAAATTGTCATTTTAGAAATATACAGCTCTGCCTTTTAAAGCATCCTTTTGGTTCATGCTGCCTTAAAATAGACTTTTCTACTACTTTGGTTTTTCATCAAGCATTGACTACTCATAATAATGAAATGATCCATTCTTTCTTTCATCTGAACATCAGTTTTTGTGTCTAATGGTGTCTGTTTTTCAGGATGGAAATTGGAGTACTGGAAGAGGCAAGATATCAATCAGGTATTCATCTCAACTTAATCATGTTCAAATTTACTTTATCTTCTATAAGGTTAGACCTTATAGACCCTTCTATAAGGTTAAGAAGGTTAGACCAAAAAAATCCCCTGAAAAAACATCTAAACTAATAAAAGCGGAATAGTAAAATTAACTGTTTCTCCGGGACGCCCAACAGCCAATCAGAGCGACTGTATGCAAATGAACCCAGCCAACATGGCGGCCGCCACTCACGGAGTAAACGGCAGCATCCGTTGCAGCAGGAGCGAAAGGGAAACTGCCTGCGCACGGGCTTGGCTTAGCCTGCCTCAAAGCAAAACAGAAGAAAACATTTTGCAACAATGTATAAATCATAGAATCCTAGGGAGCTGAAGGAAGCGGGGCCTGAGTCTAAGAGTAACATTGTGTCGTTATAGAAGCCGGGAGCTGAAGCTTCTTATTAGGCCTCGCCTTAAAGGAACAGCATCAATTATAGGAGATAAACAAACCCCAGGCCATATAGGAACAGCACCAATTATAGAAGATAAACCCCAGAAACCTGCGTCCAGCCAGCCTTGCTGGGACGTTGGGTAGGTGGGAGCTGTGGGCAGCCTTAAAGCCTGAAAGCGCCAATCAGCCTGTCACCCACCTGGCCACAACCCATTGGGGTGAGGGACGTTCCTGGGGGGCTTGGCCAGCCTGCACGCAGCCATCAGCCCCTCACCCAGCCTGGTCAGGCACGCCAGCAGGTGCACATCCCCAGAGGGGTCCCAGACTGTGAGAGGGCACAGGCCGGGCTGAGGGACCACCCGAGTGCACAAAGTGGCTGCAGGGCGGAACAGCGCAGGACCCAGGACCCGTGAGTGGGAAACAGGTGGCAGGGTTGGAGGGTATCGGGAAGTGGGTAAGAGGCGGCAGAAGGTCGGCAGCCTGCTTGGTGGGCTTCCCAGGCCCTTTGCAGGGCACCGGGGAGTGGGTAAGAGGTGGCAGGGGGTTGGCGGCCTGCTTGGCAGCTGTCCAGGCCCTTGGAGGGGCATCGGGGAACGAGAAATAGACAGCGGGGTGTTAGTGGCCTGCTTGGTGGGCTTCCCAGGCCCCTTGCAGGGCACCGGGGAGTGGGAAAGAGGCGGCGTGGGGGGGTGTCTCGGCCTGCTTGGCGGCTGCGTAGGCCCTTTGTGGGGCACTGGGGAGCAGGAAAACAAGGCTGCAGGGGCCGGGGTCCTGCTTGGCAGCTCCCCAGACCCCTTGGTGGCACCGGGAAGTGGGAAAGGAAGGCAGCAGGGGACGGGTGAGTGGGAAATTGTCGGCGGCCTGCTTGGCGGCTTCCCAGGTCCCTTCTGGGGATCAGGGAGCAAGAAAAGACTGGCCTGACCACAAGGTGGGGTTTTCCCTGCTTTCTGGTGGCTGGAGGAAGATGGGCAGTAGGCAAGCTTGGGAGGCAGGCAGCACCCAGCCCCAGCTCGAAAAAGAGAACAATATGCAGGGGAGGGCAAGAGTCTGAGAGATCAACATAGAGGGGGTGCCTGCTCCAAGCCTCCACAGTGTGCCTGGGGGCAGGCCCCCAGCAGGTAGACACACACAGGAGAACT